>CAKMRK010000263.1:0-148512 GCA_928213465.1 Penicillium sclerotigenum | reverse complement strand
GAAAATAGTAAAATAGTAAAATAGTAAAATAGTAAAATAGTAAAATAATAAAATAGTAAAATAGTAAAATAGTAAAATAGTAAAAAAGTAAAATAGTAAAATAGTAAAATAGTAAAATAGTAAAATAGTAAAAAAGTAAAATATAGCTTTCTATAGCGCAAACATTAGCTATTGTATATGCTTATAATAATGGCGCGACGTAGGTTAAGTTACGGATTTCGGCTGCTCTCGGCATACCTTTTACGCTTAAGCGCTATTCGGAAGATAAAAAGGCTAGAAAATTGGGGAAAAAAACACTAGCGTTGCCCCTATTCTTAACCAACAAGCTAATAAGTATGTCATTTTATAGGATAAATAGCCAAGTCTCCACTTTACGCCGAATTTTAAAGTAATTCGGACTCACGATCCAAACAGAACATACTAAGTAAAGCCTCTGTTTAAGAAAGAGGCTAAAATTCCCGAAGAAGTGGGAGCAGGGAAAAGCTTTTAAATTGTGGATATTTTCGGACAATTGTTTGGCATGAACCTCGAACTACTACTCCGTATACAACGAACTATTGTTCCTTATATCCAGGTATGGTGCCACATTAAAAAAATATATTTCTGGTTTCTATACAAATTTCGACTCTAAAAATTCCCTAATATCGCTCTGCTTCTAACCCCCCCTATTCTCCTCGCTTCAATTAACCCTTCATGGTTTCACCCTGGTCCTACTACTACGTACTCTTCATATAAATAAAGGGGGTTTAATGCCTAAATAGGCTTCATAGGGTTGAAACTGGGGCTCTTCAGCCACTATATTATCATTATCAGCCTCTCTATGGAGTAGGTTAAGAAACTTCTTAATATCTATTAGGTTTGATACCTCAGATCGTATGATAATTATATTATAATGTGGACTTATATACCGGAGCTAGTGGCAAAAAAGCCGATATCGCTGTGCTATGGACCCATAATCTCTCAAATAAATTTGCTCGATTCTGAGCCTCACTTCCACGACAATGGCAACCATATTCCTGGATATGGCATTGTGGTTCAAATCTCCCAACCCTTTCGGGGCCCGCCTTCCCTCCACGGATAAGGAAGCAGAGGAAGACTTTCTAGAAGCCAAGGAACACCAAACGTCAAGCAATTCAAGAACTACGTCTGAGATGGATGCCCTTTGGGATCGAGTGGAATCAGGTAAAAAAAAAATTGTTCGAAGGTTATTTCTCCTATGGATCGTACCTGCTAAAAAAAAGCCGCAAGGCTCGATTGTCGTGCTCAAGTCTTGTGTTGCAGTCGCACTCTCGATTGACCTTTTGTTAGAACACTGTTTCGATTACATTCGCCATGCAGCCAGGTGCAACTCCGACATAACCCCCCTAGTAGAATCACAAGAGCTAGGCTAGCAATGGTTCGAGCCAGTTAGGCTCCCCTCCAAATGATATCCCAGAAATCAGAGACGAAAGGACCACCTTCTTCCAAAAGCTCCTTGAAACATTCATTGTCACCAATTTGGCCAACAACGGAAACAACGTACCGTGTTGCTAAGTTCCTCAGGGCGTCAAGCTTACCGTCGTAACTTGGTGGCGTGTTCAAGTAGACAAATCGAACAAACTCAAGAATACCACTCACTCCCGTATGAAATAGCTTGAAACTTTTCAGTGTTTGATACAACTTGGAAAGGACTAGCTGGCGCAACGGCTCTATTCCGTATTTGTCGGCTAGCACATAGAGTCGCGCTTGCTCGAGAAATACAGGGGTGAAGTCTTCACAGGACCTGATATTCTTGGGAGGTGTGAAAGTATCCAAGTGGCCACTTGGACTCAGAGCTATGACGCTCTCTGCAAATGTATTACGCAACCGTCTAGTCAAGATCGGTCTTTCCCTATATGGGATTTCAGGATCATCATAGGAGGGTTCGTCTATAGGGGCCGCCTGCTCAAACTCAAAAGAAGGCACGGGTGGAGGCTCAGCCGCAGGCGCAGGCTCCGGCTCAGGCTCTGTAGCCTCGACCCAGCTCACATTCAAGCGACGAGACTTGCTCTCTATCATGCGATATGAAGGGGGCGTGTAATTTCCGCAATAGGCAAATTGACATAAGCGAGCGAATGTGTCAACATCGACCTCCGACCAGTCAGCGTGTTTCGTTTTGGCCTCGATCATTTCGCCATTCATGAGAGCATTTAGACTTTGAGACAGCCCAGCGAAAGCAGCAGAATGCACGGTTATTTCCTTCTTATCAGCACCGACTATGAAGGTGAACAAGGGCGAAGAAAGATATCTAAGAGTGTGAGACTTAGACCGTGGCAATAGTATCATAAATCACTCACCTCCCGAAGGTGCTGTCCATTTTGAAAATGAAAAATGATTGTGGCCAATCACCCACAGAACGGAAACTGGGAACGTTGTTTTCTTATAAGAGGATGAATATCACGTCCCCTTGCAAGATACTATTCATGCTGAGGATAATTTGGTCGCGGGTTTTACTTTATAATCATATTCGTTTGATTAGCGATGGGGCCGAGACTTATTGGTTGGACTGCCGAGTTACTCACTTGGGCATGCATGCATAGAGAACACAACACGAATGACCGCAATATGCTCGACTCAACAAGCTACAATCAGTTGACGCCTCTATATTTGGATAACTATGTTGTAGTGTTCTGTGCAGATATTAAGGGGTACAGACTAGAAAGAATGTAATTGTCTGAGACCATTCAGTCAACATGGTATATGAGAGTAAGCTCATGGTAGTCAATGGAGATTGTGTTCTATAGTGGCCTGCATATATATGTCATACTAGGACAAATGGACACAGCCAAGGTATCTGCGCTAGCCCGGACGGAATAAAGCATCATGAATGACTTAGTTCTCCGTGTCCTTATGTTTTAGACATAAGAGGAAATAGCATATAGCGCTGCACCAGATTATTGCTTGAATCAGCAAGCTGTATCCCAATCCTAGTCTGTACGTTCCCCGTTTGGATGAACATTCCAACCCACACGGCGTGGCATATGCACAGAATAAGGTAGGACAGAATAAGGTAGGGTTATTGTTAGAAGAAACCCCAATTCTATGTTAATTACTGTGAATTAACTGGAATATTCAACAGATAGGAGGCATGGGGGCTGAAAGAGGGAAAGGAGACGCATCCTCTCTTTCTCTCTCTCCGCCACTCTTTCTTCCTAATTGGAGATCCCCTGTGTTATGAATGGCATAGGGGATGAAAGGCAGAACAGAACATACATACACAACAACCATTCCCTCACAAAACCAACTCCCAACACTCCCCATAATGCCCCTCCCCAAATACCCCATGATCATCCGAACTAACAAGCCGATACCCCTCCTTCGCATACAACCTCCTAGCCGAAACAAGAACATTCTGCGTCCAAAGCCGAATCCGCGCATACCCCGTCTCGCGCGCAAACCGCGTACACTGCTGAATCAAAGCACTACCGAGCCCAAGACCCCGCGCGCTAGGCTCAACAAGGAGTAGACGCAGCTTGGCTGTGTTGACGAGCTCTCTGTCGCGAATAAGTACTATACAGCCCAGGAACTTGTTGTTGCGCTCGGCGATCCAGCACCGGTCTGTGGATGCGTCGTAGTTGTCGAGGAATTCAGCTCCCACTTTGCATACTAGCGCTTCCATTTTTGTGCCCCAGCCTTGTTCTTTTTCGTATAGTGTTGCGTGCCGGTGGATTATCCAGCCTATATCCCCGGGTCGGTGGGTGCGGAGGGTGTATCCCGGGGATTGGGGTTCTTGGGGAGTTTGGGGATTCATTGTAGATGTTTTAATGGGCTGAATCTGTCCTTGAGATGGGGAGAAGAAGGGATTGTGAATGACTATGTACGGAGAATCTCGATATAGATGTGTGTTTTATTGCGTAAGGCGCTTCCTTATCGCGACATGTCATCTGAAGGGCGTGCACTAAAGAGAATATGCTCGAATCAAAATTACAATTACCCACGCCAGGCGATAGATTTGGAATTTGGTATGTCCAATAGAAAAATATTGACAAATTAGATCTAACATAACACGGATATCGCATTCAATGCATTCAATCCAAGTGGTATACAACTGCGAAACATGAGCTCAAGACCAGGCGCCCGGAGCATACATAAACTAGACCTTCGGGCATGCAATGGCCCAAACAAATCAGCCGAAACGGCAGAGAACATTTCTACAATGGTGTATCCACGCCCAAGTCAAGATATAACCACAAAGAAATAAGAAATAATGAAAATATGTGGGATCTACGCCCCATCCTCAGTACTCCGCCCGAACCGGCCACCGAAACCGCCGAGATCCCGGCGGAAGAACTTGCCAATGTTCTTCAAGTTCTCATTGAGATTTGCCGTGGCGCTTTCTGTTGGAGTGTTTATGGAATTAGATTGTAGGGTGGAGCTGGTCAGGGAAGGAGACAAGGCGCCTGATGGGCTGGTCACGCCAGATGCAGATGTGGCTGTCCCAGTAGCCCCAGCCACACCTGCACCCAGAGTGCTCAGACTAGGGTTTCCGAAGCGGTCGACGCCGTCTTTGGCAGCGGACATGATGGCAGATCCGAGCATTGAGGCGTCGAAACGGGAGGGCATGGCTGATGCGGCGCTGCCTAGACCCAGGCCTTGGGATACGGAGCCGGTAGCGGTAGCGGAGGGCCCTTGGAGAGCGGCGAGGATTGGGTTGCTCTGCTGGAGGCTGGATGCATAACGGTCTGATGCACGGTGAAGCTGGAATAGCTCCACTAGGTGGTTTTGTTCTTGGCGGCTGCGTATGCCTTTGAGTTCGAGGATTTTGCGGAAGTTGTTGTTGTTGCGGTCCGCAATGTGGATGAGGTATGCTTGCACAAGAGCTTCCGGTGGTGACGGCCGGACCTGGAGGGTTTTGAGGAGAGTTTCGATTTTAAAGAAGCTGCTGTTGACACGCTTGACAAAGCCAGCAGGCGGTGGAGCAGGTAGCAGGGATGAAAGGCCGCTTTTGAGGGTATAGGAATCCAGCAGCATCTATAAATGGAGTTAGTAAGGTATACAATTACATCGCAGAGGGGGACATCATACCTGTTCTGCGCCGGTTTCTGAAAGGGGCCTGCATTGGAAGACATTGCTAATGAACTGGCTCGATATGAGCTCCACCAGATGATCGGAGAAGGCACGCGCATATTGCTGCTTATGCAACAACTGTAAAATCCCAGTTGCCTTCTCTTTGGTCTGGGAGAGCATCTCGCTCACATACGAGCTCTGATCACTGACTGCCTCGATTTTAGCCCAAGGCGTATTGCGCATTTCGCGCCAAGAAGGCTCCAGGTCGACTTCAACTTGGCGCACAAGGCCCCGTACAGCAGCGGACGCAATGCCCATGAAAGAGTCGGCCTGGCTTTGCAGATCTACGGATTGCTTCAGATTCTCATCCAATCTACCTCTAATCTTCTCTTCCAGTTGGGAGCAAGTCGTGTAGCAGTAATCGGCAGTGTTCAAAACGGAGACGTAATCTTCCACTGAGGGCACCTTAGATGGCGTGTGAAGGGTTGCTCGTTCACTTATATAATTGAGAAGAACTTGCTGGGCATATTGGTCCAGGTATTTGGCGAACACCTTGGCCAGCTCCGCCAGACTGCCACCAGTTGAGAGCTTTGCACATTGTTGCAAAGCGTGACGATAGAACGTGAAAAGCTCAGTCGAAGATGAAATCACAATATGCGAATTGAACTCCTCGTCCGGTACTTTGAGAGGCTGTTGGCGGTACTTCGGTAGCAGGGCTGCGAGTTGCTTGTCTTGAGCCTCAACCCAGACACTGAGGTATGGCTCGAAGGCCACGGAAATTGACTGGTTGAAAACAGGCGGTTCTGCAGAGGCAAATGTATCAACAGATGCACGCGACGAAGGGGCGAAACGGCGCTCAAGAGAATGCTCGAAATCAAGCGTCTCTTGCAAGCACGAAAGGAGTAAATTGACATCGATCGTTTGTCCGCTTCGTACAGATCGGGATAAAATACCCTTGAAATCCTCTCGTGTGCCCTCGCAGAAGACATTTGCCAAGACCTCATTTACCCTCCACGAAGCCGGGAAGATGGCCGCATTCTCTTCGTCGTATATCTTCAATATGCGCCGGAACCATGAATATCGGCGGGAAATATTGTCCAATGATCCAGCTTCCTCGTTATTCCGGAAGACCTGCCGGTACTCACGAAGCTGTGTATTGCAATACCAAGTCACTAATCGGGACCGTGCGTGCTCACCCAGAGCATCTGCGACCTGACACGACTCAGCAAGCATTGCGCGCTTCGGGCCTACCTCCCCCTTGGCGAAGGCCAGCTCGAAGTCCTCACACACCTGCTCTTGCAGGTCTCGTTGTATATCCGCGACATTCCGACTGAGCATTGCGATTTGATCAATCGATCGGTATGACTTGAAATGAGCCATGAGCTGAATGACAGCTTGAAGTAGCTGTGCACATTCTCCATATTGCCGTGTCCGACTGAGAGCTTGGAGCTGGTCATACGCCGTAGTCAGCATCTGGAGGCGTTTGAGAGCCGTCATCGACAGTGTGAGGTTCTTCTTTGCATTGTCTAATTGCTTGATGTCGGCTGTCATGTCGGTGATTGCCTGCTCGGTCTTCAACGCGCGCTCACGCACGTCATCGATTTTCTTAAACAGCTCCGACAGGTCGGCCTTAGCTGCCTGGATTCGTTCCACGCTCTCGGCATTGGAGGTGACCTGCTCCTCCACCAGCATGCCGATGTCATCGTCCAGCTCATCTTCGCATTCGTTCAGGGCGTCGGCGATCTGAGAAACAGAGGAGAGGGTGGATGGATGGGAGAAAACGGCATTCAAGTGTTCAATCGGATCATAGTCCACTGGACGTAGCTTTTATGTTAGCATATAAGTAGTGAGCACGAGAGGTCAATCGTTCCGCACCCGCATCCAAGGCGTCGAGGCTTGGTTCCTCGTTTGGCGACATGTGGCCGGTGGTTGTGGCAGTGATCGTCATTCCATCAGCTCACCAGAATCATCCTGCCCTTGGTCTCAACTTGCTTTTATGTGAGGCCAATGCGGAATTCGTGGGAGGGAGAAGTTGAATGAGGGATGTTGATCATGGCCCGCACGGCTCTAGCGCGCCAGCTTGGCAATCTTCCGCTACGGCAATGCTCACAGGGCTGCCTTCTAATCGCTTACAGACAACTCTTGAGATTCAGGTTAGAGTTACTATTTCTAATATTCTGAGTGAAAAGTTGGAATAGAGTATTCATTTGATTGTTTTTTTGGGAGCTTTTTTTTTTTTTTTTTTTTTCCCATCAAGTTCCTGGAGCCCATGTCCAGATTTCGAAGCTATCAAACCAGTGCCATTCGCCCAAGCCATGCAAGTAAAAAGAAGTATGGTAGCATCAGATGCGTTATGTCTCCACAGAACCACTCCCGGGATAAAACTGACTAGCTAACAACAATAGAAGTGGAAGTGGACGAGGAAGGTTTCGATGAAACCAGAGAGCAGTGGAAGAGCAATACTCACACCGGAACAAGGAAAGCGGTGGGAGGAAGTGCGTTGGTTGCCTGTTGTATAGAGTGTCATTAGTTATGCAGGTTAATAAGGGACCACGTCTTGGATTTTGCTTACCTTGAGCTGTTCGAAGTTCTTCCATGCAAGCTCGACATTCCAGTCATTCCCCGCGAGGGCCATTTCGGAGTATTCGAACGTCATACCCGACTTGCCACTCATTTGAGTGATCAGCTGCTCCTTCTGAAGCTGGGCGTCGGACTTTCCGGGTCGGGGCAAACCGTATCCTTCAGCAACATTGCCACTTGGGACGGCCGCGGGGACTGCGGGAGGTGTGGGAGCTGGAGTGAGAACAGGAACGGGAGGTGGAACCTGGGGAACCTGGGGAACCTGGGAAAGTGCCTGGATCTCAGGGGACCATGCCTCGTGTCCACCGAAAGCGCGCAGGCAGAAAATCTCGCTGACAACTCGGATGCCACCGGGGGTTTTACCGGGGCCAAGAATAAAGGTTCGATCGAAGCTACGGACCTCGATCTTGCCACCAACGCTCTCCTCAAGCTGTCCATGCACCATGAGGGAAAGGCCACCAACACCAGTGGGGCTCTGTCCGGTAGGGTCCGGGAGATGGGGGACCGGGTTGCATTCAATGAGCCATTGCTCTGCCTTTGTGATGAGGTCAGGGTGGCGAGTGGGCGGGAGCGCATTGAAAACTTCACGGATTTTCTCAATGCCCTTAAAGGAGCGAGACATGCGTGCGGAAAGGTGGCTGATCTTGTCAAGATTTCGGCTCTTTCTGATGTATTCGCCCCAACCTGCCGTCTCAGTTTGGCCGGCGCGGGGAGCTGTGGTGTTTACATTCAGCGAAAAAGTGGATTCATCATCATAGACACTGCTGACTAGGCTGTTACGATCGTTGTCATAGCCAGGGAAGAAAGCACGAACGAAGTTCTCGCCGACTTGAGATTCGTCAATGAAATGAGGGGGCAAGACGGGGATTGGTGTCCTCTTCTGAGCTGCGACCTCTTCTGGGGTTCGCACTTGGACGTTGTTCAAAGTTTGCAGTTTGGGATACCACTTGAGCATAGTGTCCTTAAAATTCGGGTCGGAGCTGATCTCGTTTTCAGTCAGATCGAGGAAGATGAGGTTGCGGAATTTCCAGCGCCATCCAATTATCGCCTGTGAATTTTTGATGTTGTTCTTTGAGAGGTCAAGATATTGGATGTCGGGGAAAGATTGTGCGAGGGTTGTCACGGGGGTGATGTTGCTGAGCTTGTTATCCGCCAGACTGACACTTTCGACGGCCTCGCGTCGCTCAGCTACAGTCTTGAAACCCAATTCCCAGACCTTCATGAGGGCGGGGAAGAACTTGGACTGAGTGGAGATGGTGTCGAAGATTCCCATGGCATTTAGATCAGGGTCGTCCGACAGCTTTGACAAGTCAAGGAGTTTGGTGGCGGGAAAGAAGCGCTTTCCGAGGATAGTAGTCATCTTAATCTTCGTATCGGCGGTCGAGCCAGGAACGGGGTCCGCTGCGGCCAGTTCCTGTTCGAGTGCGGTGGCGGCAGTGTAGGCTTCAACAGTAACATGAGCTCCGGCGAAGACATTGTTGTTGATGCGAAGCATGTGGCCCGCCAGATCAGGTCGAACGAATGCCACGAGAGTGTCACCTTCAGTGCGCGACTAATTTGAAAGTTAGAAAGGTGCGAAGGGACCTTGAAAACGACGGTCACCCAAAGGGGAAGAAGCCAGAAAGCCCAAAATGTGTCGATCGTCGTTTTGTAGGAGGACCGTCCTCGAAAACGAGAGGACACTGAAGCGAGGGACGTCGAGGATCGATGTTGGTGACCGCTATTGTGAACGAGGAACATACCTTTGTAATCTTTGCGCGGGGTCCGGATTTGATGAATGAGTTCATACGTCGTTCAAGGAATGCGATGAGGCTCTCGAGGCCGCCATCCCGGTTGCTTGCCGCCTTGCTTGATTTCCATCCTCGGACACTGAACGGTTCCAAATCGCTACTGGCTTTTTTCTTGTTTTTTTGGACGTTTGCTTGGCTGTCAGCGCTGTAAATGGCTCTCTGGATCAAATCCGAGTCCATAGGCCTGCTGCGAGCCTGAGCCCGGTTGCCAGTTCCTGCAGCTCGGCCACCAGCGCCTGCGCCGGCGGCGCGGCCACCCAACGCAGATTTCTCGGCCCGGTTTCTCTTTGCACGAGCACTGCCCGCATCCATGTTCATGTCGCCATCGCGGTCGGTGCGAGTAGGGCCCCGCTTGCGGATTCCCCCGCGATCATTGCCGCCGCGGCGAGACTTCATGCTCTTCATGGTGATTGGAGGAGAAATTTGAGAGGTGGTGGGGTATCGGAGGTTCTTGTAAACGGGTATAAATTGAAAGAAGGCTGAAACTGCTGAGGTGAAGCAAGCAGCGCGCTATGCGCCTCAGATCAGGCAGAAAGAAGTTGTTCGCATATGAAGAAATGGAAGTGGAAATGCGACTGGGGAAGGTGGGAGGTAAAGAAAAAGCAAACTGAAAAGACCGGGAAGAGCGGCGCTGTAGATTATGTAGTTACAGCTGCAAGACAATAATAAAGTGACAGTGAATGACCAAAGAACAATAGGGCCGTGAATAAATCAAGTGAGTTCAAAGAAAAAGTGACGATTGGCACGTGATGAGGCGGCATTGTCTGCTACTAGTCCTAATTAGGGGATGACTCATGTCTTTGTTTCAGTTGGACCAATCACATGCTGTCGTCTGTCCTCACGGGTGCTCCTCATACATCGGCGCTGTAAGTATGCCTGGCCACTTGGAGGCTTCAAATTGGCCTTGCTCTTGTCTCTATTGTCAGGTGCCTGGAAGACGCAGTCACATTGAGTTTGGATTGACTCACTTGAACTATATTGTTGGTATGGGTGCCTTCCCTGTTATATTTACTCTATTGTGTTTGTTTGGTCTGTTATTTGAATGGGGTCTCCCTCACTCAACAGAGCTTGCGCGTCCAATGACCACCTAGCTGACCTGTTCGTGTTCTCTCTGTCTTACAGGCATTTAATATACCCGCGCTTTCTACAAACCCTCGCCTGGCCTTCGCGCTTCACTCTATGGTCGTCAATTGACTGGCGAGATGGCCGCAAAGTCGCGATTCACGAGGCTAGACGCCTTCGCCAAGACCGTTGAAGATGCTCGCATTCGCACCAGTTCCGGAGGTATCATTACAATTGCTTCGCTATTGATTGTTATATGGCTAGTATGGGGTGAATGGGCCGACTACAGACGAGTTGTGGTGCTGCCGGAACTTATCGTCGATAAATCGCGAGGTATGAATAGAGTTTGGACTCGATCGAGCCCATGATGGGCCTGCAAGAGATACGACGTATAAGGCAAGGTCGCTAACGACTCACTTTTGCTGCGCAGGAGAACGAATGGAGATTCATTTGAACATGACCTTCCCTCGGCTACCATGTGAGCTCTTGACCTTGGACGTGATGGATGTCTCTGGTGAGCAGCAGGTCGGCGTTGCTCATGGCGTGAGCAAACTTCGCCTGAGCCCATACAATGAAGGCGGCAAAGTGATTGATATCCAGGCTTTGGACCTGTAAGTGCCGGTCCTTCCACCCGAAATCCTTCACATCGTGACCACAAGCTCATTATCATCCCTTCCCAGACACTCCCCATCAGAAGCTGCAAAGCACTTGGCTCCCGACTACTGCGGTGAATGTGGTGGAGCAACGCCCCCACCCAATGTTATCAAACCGGGATGTTGTAGTACTTGTGAGGAAGTGCGCGCGGCCTACGCCGAGAATCAATGGGCCTTCGGCGACGGCAGCAACATCGAGCAGTGTAAGCGTGAAGGATATGCCGAGAAACTTGCCGAGCAGCGCCGCGAAGGATGCCGGATCGAGGGTGTGCTGAAGGTCAACAAGGTTGTGGGCAACTTCCACATTGCACCAGGCCGTAGCTTCACCACTGGTAACATGCACGTCCACGATCTGGACACCTATATCGTCCCCAACGCAGGCCCGGCTGAGCAGCACACGATGTCCCACTTCATCCACGAGCTTCGCTTCGGGCCCCAACTCCCCACTGAGCTTGCCGGCCGCTGGGGTTGGACTGACCACCACCACACCAACCCGCTTGATGATACTAAGCAGGAGACCGATGAGCCAGCCTACAACTTCATGTACTTTGTCAAGGTTGTCTCGACATCCTACTTGCCTCTAGGCTGGGATCCTCAGTTCTCGACCTCCATCCACAATGATTACGACCAGGCGCCTCTTGGCTCCCACGGCCTTGCCTACGGTAGCCACGGTAGTATTGAAGCTCACCAGTACTCCGTCACCTCGCACAAACGTCCTCTTTCCGGAGGAAATGATGCCGCGGAGGGCCACAAGGAGCGCGTGCATGCCGGTGGTGGTATTCCAGGCGTCTTCTTCAACTACGATATCTCCCCTATGAAGGTTGTCAACCGGGAGGCTCGGCCGAAGACTTTCACTAACTTCCTTACTGGTGTCTGTGCTATTATTGGTGGTACTCTAACTGTCGCTGCTGCTTTGGACCGCGGTGTGTATGAAGGCGCTCTGCGCGTCAAGAAGTTACATTCGAGCTAGATGTGAATATCTAGTCAGAGATAAGATAGGGTTTAGTATTTCCAAAACATATATTGCATGGGATGATCTATTCTCGCATGAGGCAGATGCTTTTCAGTAAGAGGTGAGTTGAGGCATTGTGGAAGCGAGGGTAGCTGGCACTTGTGGCGTTCTTGGGATATCTTTATAAATATTTGCCATTGCACTGTTTTGGGCTAAAGCGTAACTATTCATTTATCTATAACATCGAATTGTGATCGAGAAGTACAATTTTGAAATTTGTTGAAATTCGCCTCATTACATTGTTTGTACAGAGGCCGATCTTGATAATTTTTAGTAGGCAAATTTATTAACTAAATAATATACTAGGCAGGCAAGCTGGTAGGTAGATTGGTGGGGGGGGGGTATGCTCAGAGATATATATATATGCAGACAAAGACAAAATATCATCCAACCCTAAGTACAACTACACCCCAACTAAAGCTCTCACTCGACTAGTCCTCCTACTCTCAGTATTCCTCTCCCGATCAGCAGCAAGCTGCAGCGTGAATTTATTCTTAGCCCTAATATCCGGACCCTTCCAGTAAAACACATAAATCGAAATCATGATGAAGAACCCCACACATCACAGCAGCGCACTCGCCCACTGGAGATGATACTTACTCCACATATTTTGGTACATGGGAGTGGGTGTTTCTTAGGGGATTATCTATAAGCTTGATCTTCTCTAATACATTGCATTGTTTGGTGTGGAAGATATTCATACCGATTAATTATAGACGGTGCGATCCACGGGATTGGTGAACCGGTTGATGTCCAGGCGAAGCCGAGGAGACCGATTGGTTTGAGGGGATAAGAGGAGGAGGAGACGGTGTTCGGCGAAACGGCTCCCGGGACCGCTTTTACATCGTGCTTGGATTTGTCGGTGGATGTCCGGGAGGATAATTATGGTCAGGCCAGTGACGGCGTTGGCGTAGATGCCTGTGTTGAAGTTCATGGACATCTGAACCATGAAGATAACGGAAAGAATTGTCCATTGCTTCCATGTTGGGAAGCAGAAGCCGAGCTTTTCGTAACAGTCGTCTTCTGTTAGCTCGGGCTTGCCGCTGGTATACAGCTTAGGATTATCTTCGTAGCTTCCTGCATCGGAGGTAGACGTTCGGCGTGGGTGTCGACACCGCGTTCCGTTTTGATTTTATTTTCTTGTGGGCTGGCTTCATCCTTGAAGCTTGGTGCCTCTGGCTTCTCGGATCTGGGGAGTACATTAGGGCAGCCTTCTGGCAGGTTAAGTTGATTAAGGTCTATTATATAGATATATTGGGTGCGCAATGGTACATAGGAATTTCGAGGATAGGGAATAGAGAATAAACAAATGGCTTCTTCTATGCATGTAGATCACACAGCAGATGACAACTATCAGGCTAGTTATTAACATGTTGAGAAAACGGCACCTTGCCCTCATATATCAGGATAGCGACAATGGCCATTCAACATTATCACTAAGATTTGAGTTCTTGTGTACAAGGAAGATGGGATATTCAGTTGTATCTATTAAACACTGGAGAGAACCTGTTACCCTGCAGTGATCTTCCGGCCTACGACCCGGAGTGAACCCGACTTCCACTAGGTTCAGCCCCAGGCTACGTCAAGTATCAGGGATTCTACCTACTCCTCGTAGCCTCTGTTCAATCATATTTCTCTTGATAATCAACTCATATAAGATCGAGGATTAGGTAGGGGAATGTTGTCATAGAATATTGTCTTTGGTCCCATTGCATTGATGATTCTTCTATATTCTACGTAACCGGGATGATACCTACCTCTATTATGTAGACGGAATAACGGACACTTTCGGCCGGCTTACTGTTTCAGTGTATACAGTAATAGCTATAGATTAAGCTGAAAAATATATTCGAGAGAAAAATCGTTAAAATCGAATAGCAAAGTTAAACTGAAACCAATGCATTATATACCTAAATATAGCCCGGGCTTGAGCGGACCAAAGTATTTGAGTTTTCCTGAAGAAACGATCATTTTGAAAAAGGACCAAGGACACGGAAAGGCGTTGTATTCAGACAAGCTTTACAGCACTGTGTACACGCTTGCAGTATCAATATCAGTATCAATATCAGTCTCAATATTAATATCAGTATCAACCCTCCCATCCTCATCTACCCAATTCTGCTTTCCTCGACTCCTCTAATCAATACGGCAACCTCAACACAAGATACCCACTGGCACTCGCTGCACTCAGCACAAAACGCGTTGTATTTAGATTATATTCTCCACGTTTATCAAGGCAGTCAGGAAGGGGCGTTCCGGTGCGAGCCGGTGATTTATAGTAATTGATACAGCTACTGGTGGGTTTTTAGGATTGCGGTGCTCTAGCGTACCTCGTCTGTGGCGTGGTCGATGTGAAACTGCCTACGTGGAAGCTTAAGAGGTTGGGGCGTGAAGCTTAGGGCTGGGCCGTTGTGAGTGGGTTGGTGGGTTGGAAGGGGCGTAGTAGATGTAGAGCTTGGCATATTTGATAGTTATTGGGGGACTTGGCGATGAGGATGATTTTTTTAGATTATATTTTTGGGAAAGAACATCATTGCATTAAGCTAGATAGCAAGAGGAAGATCAAGCATCGTAGCCTGTTTCAACCAATTTGCTCTGTAACTGCCTCTATTCTCTGGGGACTTTTTATAATTTAGACATGTAAGGTGGACTGGACAATCAGGATATCCCAATCAACATTATGTTATTCCGTTCTGGAGTGTCCTATATACAATATAGAGAAATTGCAGTATATGTCTCAGAAGATAGGGGTATATTTCTGGCCACCTAGGCTATTGGGGTAAGGGATGAAAAGCACTCTAGTCCATTGCAAAAGTACAAGACTTTACCCCATTTTCCGTAGTTCAGACCTAACGAGTTACTTTAATATGTATTAATTAACACATTTCACTCCCGAGTGGGTCCCGAAAACACATAAAAAACATAAAAACACATAGTAAATGTGATATATTACAAGCTGATATTACAACAACCTCTTTTTCGGTTGATTTCATTGTCCCCTGATACCTATTGAAGAGACTTTCAAGCGCTATATATCCATTTCAAGAAAATTGAAAAGCTGCATTATCATCATATTGAAAATTACGTTGCTAAAAGTAAGAAATATGTATCTTGCAATAACAAAATCATAAATATTTTCCTATTTTCCAAACTCCCTAAAGATGCTAGATAGTATATAAATGGCATCAGGGTATAAGGAAAGCCCTATAGATGCTACCGTTGTTGATATACTAAGTTGCAATTTATCGCGTTTACTATGTGGTTTTCTGTGTTTGGAGGGTGCGTATACATATCTTTAAGGGTGGACCACTTGGTGGTGTGGACCACCACTTGGACCACCCGGCAGTGAAATACGTCAACTAATATAAAATGCTTTAGACTAAAATCCACGCCTTGTGAATGCATTATATTAGTGCACTCCTAGTTAATATATCTCTCCTATTTAATATTTCCATCTCTCTTAGTACATTATCACTGCATTAATAGCACTCCTTAGTTGATCTCCCCATTTAGTTAATGCATTAATTAATAACGCTTTAATATACCTAGTTCATAGTATTAATAGTATTCAAATATAGAACACCTATACTTCACTTCATACATATTTCCTTTGAGCATGATATGATAACATGATAACCAAAACATGTTGATTTTCGATATAATTTATATTTTTGTATAGATAATTAGGAAGGTAAATCTATTCTTTTAGAGAATAGCCTGAAGTTAAAGAAATAAGTAACCAAGAAGGAAAAAAACAAGAGTTCTGGTATTTTGAGGTATTAATTTACAATTTGTAGAATGCTAGTCTGGTGACTCTACTTTAGTTCATAAAATGGGGTCTATAGTTATACTGAGCTATATACATATACTCTGTACGGAGTATTCTGTACTTCTCTTCTCCGTACTTTTCCTCCAATCCTTACTCCACCTGCGTTCTAGCCACCTACGGTACTCCACATCAACTGTACAAAATGGAAAATAAGCAATGTAGCGGAGACTACTCATTTGGGTATAGCTTGGGTACCCAAGTGGGCACTGAAGGCTTGTTGTATTGCTTGGACAAACATTCCTCCGCCTCTTCTGCAAGGTATTCTCCTATGGCTGTCAGGACACTCTGAAGATATCAAAAAGTCCCGGTCAAATTGCAAACATATTTGTTATTGCTATTAACTTGTCCAGCTTCAGACATCAGAGGCTCATATGAGTTGTCGGCTCAACCTCGTGTAAGCCCGTTACATAGTGGTTCCCCACTTAGAACTCTGAATGTCTTTCTTCGAAACGTCTAAAGCCACAAATAAGCTTGACTTATTCTACTACCCCCTTGACCCGAATACGATTTCCACCTTTGTCCTGTCAGCACTCCTCCATGGCCGGGTTGAAACTGAAATGGGGCCCCTGAAGCATAACTCTCAAAGCCCAGCATCACATTGGAGGAAATTGGTGAATGCCGTCCTCAATATGGGATCGGCCAATTTCCACGGAAAATTTGGTTTCTCATTCTACTTCCGTTCTAGCTCTGATCCCAGTTCATTTCAGGACGAGCTGCAGAAGTATAAAACGCCCCTTCTCTGCTCTTTTGCCTGAAGAATCCAAATCAGAAAGCCATCGCACTCTTTCAGACTTTACATTCAGTTCGATCTCATATATCCTCTTTACCATGTCTTCCAGCTTCAAATTTGGCCTGATTGGTCTGCTCGGTGCTGCTGCTGTCAATGCAGCTCCCGCCGTCGACGCTACTCTTGGGGCCTCCCAACTTGCCTCTCGTGCTTCTTGTACCTTCTCTGGCAGCACCGGTGCTGCGGATGCTATCAAGAGCAAGACTTCTTGCTCGACTATTACCCTGAGCAACGTTGCTGTCCCAGCTGGAACTACTCTGGACCTGACAGGATTGAACACGGGCACCACCGTAAGATTGTCAATCGCCGACCTCAAATCTCTATACTAACCACCCGTATAGGTTATCTTCGAAGGAACCACCACTTTCGGCTACGAGGAGTGGGATGGTCCCCTGATCTCTGTTTCCGGAACATCCATCACTGTCCAGGGAGCTACGAATGCCCAGCTCAACGGAGATGGTTCCCGCTGGTGGGACGGCAAGGGATCCAACGGCGGCAAGACAAAGCCCAAGTTCTTCTACGCCCACAGCCTGACCAACTCCAAGATTGAGAACATCTACATCAAGAACTCCCCTGTGCAGGTCTTCAGCGTCAACGGCGCCTCGGAGCTTACTCTCAGTGGAATCACCATCGACAACGCCGATGGAGACAGCAACGGCGGCCACAACACCGACGCTTTCGACGTCGGCTCCAGCGACGGTGTCTACATCACCAACCCTATCGTCCACAACCAGGATGACTGCCTGGCTGTTAACTCCGGCACTGTATGTATACCCAAGTGTGCTGTTATTTGGTGGACCCATTAACTGAACTGATATTTCTTTCTAGAACATCAACTTCACCGGCGCTCAGTGCACCGGCGGCCACGGTATCTCCATCGGCTCCGTCGGCGGACGCTCCGACAATACCGTCGACGGTGTCACCATCGAGAACTGCAGCATCACCGACTCCGAGAACGGTACGTACAGATCTCACCAGTTCCATTGACCAATACCAGTACCCGGGATCTAACACCCAATTTCTACAGGTGTTCGCATCAAGACCGTCTACAACGCCACCGGCTCCGTCAAGGGCGTTACCTACAAGGATATCACCCTCTCCGGAATCACCAAGTACGGCATCGTCATCGAGCAGGACTACCAGAACGGCAGCCCTAAGGGAACCCCCACCGCTGGCGTGCCCATCACCGGCCTGACCCTCGACAGCGTCAAGGGAACTGTCTCCAGCAGTGCTACCGATATCTACATCCTGTGTGCTTCCGGTGCTTGCTCCGACTGGACTTGGAGCGGCGTCAGTGTCTCGGGTGGTAAGACTAGCTCAAAGTGCCAGGGTATTCCCAGCGGTGCTAGCTGCTAAATGCCAAGGTTTTTGAGTCGAAATATATAGCGGTTTTGACTTGTGTTTTTTTTGGGGGTTTGTCAGCTGTTTTTTTCACCTCTACTTGGTGACCCCGTTGTATATCATATTTTGCCTGTAGTTTAAATCGAATTCCAAATTTGGCATTTCATTGAAATCTTTATTGAGGCTAGATCTACCAAGGACCAGGGAGAAAGCAAAGGAAGATCCCCAGAGCATAGGTTGAGACGACCGTGACAGGTGACAGACCGGAATCTGCCCCACACCCCGTGGGAAAATCCTTCTGTAGATTGAACTGGGCCTTCCAGATGTACTGAGATCTATGGTAACTCCCTAATTCAATGGAATACGATGAATAATTGCTGGTATTCCAATAGAAGGATGGGATGAAGGATGGTTCATAGGATCATCTAGCTTACGGGAGATAATCGGGCAGGTGGACCCACAGAGCGGTGTCCCCTCCGTTCGACCGGCAGAAAGACTAAGAATACTTTTTTTTCATCCCTCAACAGGTCCCAACTGGTGTTCTAGCAGGGCTGATGTGGGCTGATCGTGGCTCCCGGTAGACGTATTTTTCCGGATAAGCAAAGTGAAAGTACCAGGATATAGCCTTCTTTGTAATGCTCCCTGGTACAATTCACTTCATCTCAGGAACTGTTACCATAGTGCGGCTAGATGTGGGGGGTGGAAAGCCGTCCTTGTGGGGCATGTGACCGGGTGGAATTAAATATGTTTCAAGTTCTTCCTCTATGGATTCTCGTACCTCCGCTTGAGAGGTAGAGCAATAGAAAAGAGAGAGAAAAGGATGAAGAGCAGCGACGGGTCTTTTTTATGTCGGAGGGCGATGAAGGAAGGGTATTGGCGAAACCCAAAAGGGCAGAACTAAGTAGAAAAGGAAATTCACAACTCCGAATATTACATCGATAGCAAGATAGCCTTTGAGCCTTTGGGTGTAACTTTCTATGATGTACTTTACTACAAAATCATTTACTCAAAACAAGAGGGAAGTGGAAAAGACAAATAGTAATCGCCTGGTTTGATATCCATGGTCAATCTATACCGCGTACATACAGGCCGCATATTTCCACGAGTCTGATCTACATGCTGAAACAAACATGTGAATAAAAAAGAAAAGAGTAACAGGCAAGGAACCCAATATAATGATAAGGAAGCGACTCTCATGAAAAAAAAATCAGGGACGATCCCACCACGCCCATCTGGAACTCCGATTGGATGCGTGATGCAAAGAAGCAATGAAAGATAAAAAAATGATAATGAGTGATGTTGGAGAGTGCAAGAAAAAGGAATGCGTGCAAGAGGAACGCTTTGGAAGCCAGATGCGAAGGTTGATAAGGAAGGTATGCAGGAATGGTATGCAGGAATAATGAGTCGAACATAAAAAAAAACGATGCTGCTAATGATGCGCAGGGAATGCATTGCAAGGACTGCAAGGAAAGTTGAGGTGGTGACAAAACGATGGATAGATAGAGAAACAGAGTCGGATCAGAGAGAAAGAACCAGGTTATTTAGCATGAGCGTAGTACCTCGGTTCTTGACCAAAGGTCTGATTTTGTTGGTAGCTAGGAGGTGTTTGAGGAGCCTGCGCAAGCTGTCCATACCAGGATGATCGACGGGGTTCGTCGGGGTGAAGCGTCTGGTTTAGAGCATCCCATGTATGGCTGGCAGCTGGCATGTTGTACATGGACTCGTGGCGAATATGTTGAGATGGATACACGGAGCCAGCCTGTTGGGGCTGCATCTGCTGAGGTGCGAACGACGGTGCGAACAGTGGCAAGAACTGCTGAGGCCCATACTGCGGCTGGTTCATCATAGGTTGCTGCATCATGTGTTGCTGACGGTGCGCGATGGCCTGTTGGACAGCCTGGTTCGACATTCCCTCCCTCATCTCACGCTTCTCTCGCTCCCGAGCATCGATGTGTGAGACAAGGCCCATAGGGTTTACCGGCGCCTGTGGTTTCCGGTTGTCATTTGACATGTTGAAGAATGAAGAGCCAGTCATGCGGGCAACGTGCTCCTGTTCACGAGCGGAAAGACTGGTTGAAGCCTCGTTGTAGTTAAGCATACCCTGGGCACCACGAGACGAAGGCCGATAGTTGAGATCCCGCTGAGGGTTCATGGGCGAATTGGGTCGGACATTATGTGTCCAGTCACCAGATGCTGGGCGGTGCACTGACATGGGATTGGAAGGGGTGCGATTATGGACATGCATCGGAGGACTGGGGGCCGCCCGTTGCTGCACAAATTGCTCCGGGGTGAGGCCTCCACCTGGAGTGACAGGGCGACCAGAAGCCATTCCAGGCTGCCAGAGCACGCTCCGTCGAAATTCGTCCCGGCTAGAAGGCCGGGGATTAGTCTGATCGATTGCTTGGGTGAGGACTGAAATTTTGGTTCCCGCCGAATCATTACGTTGATGCATTGGTCTTCTCAGGGTGTCGGATGTGGTTGGACGCCCGGTAGTAGGCATATAGGTCATAGTTGGGCCGAAGTCAACAGTGGGAATATCTGGATTCGAGGTTGGAGCCTTCTCCGTAGTATAATGAGCATCGCCAATGACATAATCCTTGACTGCTGGCACTCCCACAGTTTTCATGACACCCATTCTAGGTTTGGTGGACGCGGCGGATTTCTTGCTGTAGACAGAACCGTGGGTGCTAGCATAGTCAGGCGAAACCGTCGATGCATCGTCATAAATGCTCTCGTCCTCATTCCGGTTTATTTTTCCAGTAGATGAGATTGGTGATGGAAGATGAGGAGCAATCTTATTCAACGCATCTTCGTCAAGGGTATGGCGAAGATCATCATAACTCGGTTCACTTGGTGACTGTGGCTCGGTCTGAAAAAGGGCCTGCTGAGGGAGTGGCTTGCGTCGCACGGATTTGTCCGAGTCGATCTGCATCCGTCGAGGGGAATACCTTTGGGGAACAAACCGCTGTGGGCTGCCGGTTGTACTAGGTGTGTTCGGGCGATGCTCCGGAACTGAGGGAGGTAGAACAGGGAGCGCAAGGCTTAAGCCCTCCTCACTTGATGAAGTTGCAAGAGAGTTTGTGGACACAACGGGGCCAGGAGTATAGACACTGTCGAAGCTCCTGTCCTGGGGCTGTTGGTCGTTTGTAATCTGTGCCAGGTGGCTTTTCCATGCGGAACCGGCGGCTGCTGCGCTCAACCCCATCGTTCCGACCGATGTGAGTTGGGCAAGTGTCGCGTGAGACATCCGATTGTTTGCCAACCTCTGCTCCGAAGAAGCCTCCGGTCGGTGAGTGGGCATCTCTTTGGGTCCATGCGAAAACGCCGGTGGGTTTTCAACAGGAGCCGGCGGGGTACGTGGAGGGAGCTGCTCTTCGACTGGCGGGCCATCGAGACGGTCGGGATTCGGGTCACTTCCAGAGCTGGTACTCTCGGCGATGGGAGCGACCGCTGGAACGCCACGATGCATCAGGTCTTGAGAAGACGAATCAGGTGAGCTTTCAAGTAAAGATCCCTGGCCCGGTCGAGAGCCAGTGTCGAAACCTGTGGTATCAGAAACCACGCGATTGCGATACACAACGGGCGAGCCCTCGTTTTGGGGGACTTCGTGAATAATAGCCTCGGTAGAATTGTTAAATTCAGGCTTGTTCTCGAGACCCGCAAACTGGCGGCGAGTAGAGTCCATAGGGATATCACTGTTTCGGCTAGACATCGAGCGATAACGAGGTCTCGTGCTGTTGACACTATTGGTTCTACTCCTGCCAGATGAAATTCGGCGCTGTGTTGCCTCTTTGAGCTGCTTTCTCCATTGAGCCTCGCTCCATTCTTGGCTTCCGGGGGTTTGGAGAAGACTGGCAATGTCCAGCACATCAAGATAGCCGTAGCGTCGCTCCTTAGGGAAGGCAAACATGATGCTCTTAATGTGATTAGTGTCTGCCACCAGGCGAGTAGGACGGCCATATAGATTGAAAGTGTCGAATGTCGGGAAAAGGAAGCGCAGCATCATCTCGAGCCCAGAAACTGCAGCATGCGGCTCAGGCATGACAAAAACAAGTCCCTCCATGGAAGAATCTGGCGAATGGGTGGTAATCCGTCCTTCCAACTTCAGCAAGGTGGATGCATCAATTAAAGCCTTAGATTGTGGATAAATCGCATATGCCGAGTAAACCTGGGTAATCGTCGCAATAGGAATCGCCTTTTTCGTCCTCGCCGTCTCGTAAAACTTAATGTTTCCGGTAACAGGCATTGTCAAGCGGTCATACGCTGATTTCTTCATGGCTTTCCGCGCTTTTTGTAGCTCTTTTTCGTTTGGCGGGCAGATCACAAACCAGCACCGTCTCCACGGAGTTCCTGCTCCAAATCGCACACGCGCCCAATCTTCGTACTTGAATTTAGTGGGTGCCATAATAGAGTTGATTCCGTTTAGGGTTCTCCCTTTCGCTGCAATCAAAGAACCGGTGTAAGCTTCGTACAAAGATGTGTGTTCGAACATCGAGAGGCGAATCGCCGCAGTCCATTGGGTCAGTGAGTTGAAAGAGTTGAAATGCAAGAGGTATCGATTTCTGCCCGCGGAACAAAGGCTGAGTACGTTCCTCAATGGTTGTATAGCTCCATTCTGGATTGGAAGAGTCTCAATCTGCAAGTAGCTGGTGAGTACAAGCCTCACAATCCTGGGAGGCTAAGGCGTACATACCATCTTAAGGGACGCATCGGCCAAATTGATAAAGGTCGCGGGGACCTCTTCTCCACCTGCTGCGTCCAGCGCAGCACTATCCCACAGTGAAAGAACAGTTCCAACCAGCTGTGCGTAGCATTCTACCCATTGCCGCTCACCAGAAGGCCGTCCGTCTGCCACGTGTTAGCCTTTCCCCGCAAGGGACCGGGGGTGGGGATTCACTTACGAGAATCCAAATCATTTAATTTTAAAAAGTATCCTTCCTGGTAGACCTTATTCGTGTGGATATTGAGGAATGAAAATATTGGCGACAGCTCCGGCGGGGTATCGCCCGCCTGCTGCATGAGAGGCGGGTTGCGTGAGAAGATCATGGATGCCGGTCGCGAGCCATTTCCGCCTCTTGGTCCAGAGCCCACAGGAGATGATGATTCGGCCGGAGGAGATGGTGTATCGGGAGGAGTTTGCCACTGGGGTGGTGTATCGGACGGAGTTACGTTGGCCACTGGCCTAACGTTGCTCGAGGACCTTTTGCTTTCTTTAGCAGAACCATTGTGCTTTGAACCCCCCAAGCCGGATATAAACGAGCGAACTAGTAGAAGGCAAGGGAGAGAGTTAATGACGGGCTCTAGTGTCCTTCCCGGCATACCCGGAGATGATCGACTTACCACGCGAACGACCCATGACGTCGGAATGTGATGTACCAGACAAAAACCTCAGTAGTCTTTTTTTTTTTTTTGAGTATCACCCCTCACTGGGTTTTCGACTGTGAAACGTTCTGAAAGTAAGGAGAAAGAGACTGGGGTGTGGTGGGATTTAAAAGGAAACTGTCCGAGGCAGGTCGATTGCGCTGAACGAGAGACTGTCAAATAGCGACTGCGCCTGGACCGAATTCGGTGAGGAAGGTCAATCCATAAGATCAACACACAGGGTGAACCTGTAAGAATAAGAATGAATGAGAACGAGTGGTTGGGTCGGAGTTTAGGAGTTTAGGAGTTTAGGGAAATCGAGCTTCTCTGCCAAGGAAGATGACGTTAGAAGCTGGGTACGTCGCTAATCCCGGGATTAACGATTGTTTTTATTATATTTTCCAGAGACAAAAGAAAGGAGGAGAAAAGGATGATAAATTGAAGTAATAGGGTTGAAGAGAAGAGGTAGAAAGAAAGATAATAGAGAGAAGCAAAAGAACTACCGGGTCATTTGGACAAGGACAAGTCCCGGGAGGCGAGAGACAAGGATTCCACACCACTTATTATAGATACTATTACTCCGTATACCATTAGTATTAGTATTAGTATTGGTATTAGCATTAGCATTAGCATTGGTATTGGTATTAGTATTAGTATTAGTCTCTCGTGTGACACTTCAAAAACTGAAGCCAAGCCAATTTCTACTTTTTTCTCTCTCTCTTTGCTTGAACAAAGGTCTTTAATTGGTGTCATCCTAGACCCTTTTGGATTATCGGAGAGACAACGAGACTGACTATAAGTAGACTAGTACTATGCATGGTAGATAAATATAGCTAGATGTCTTATGTTAGAAGGCAACAAAGTAACTATAAAAGTATGTTACTCCCCTGAGAGATACTTCGTCTAGAGGGAGTATTACAACGTAGACATCTCCTTTTCCCATTCCCCCCCCCTTTAATTCTATGTTCTATGTGAATCCCCATTGTGGCCAAGGCTTTAATTGCCGCCACTGGATCTAAACAGGACAACCGGGAGTGAACATAGGCTTGGCAAATTTCTGCAGTTCTATTGCCACTTCGGACTATCACAGGACTCTTACATGTTGCCTTGCTTGCCTTTCTACAGGACCACATGTAACCGGCACATGTGGTCCGCTTGAACACGCGTATACCCCCCTTTGACCGCTGGAGAACCCTGTTTAGAGTCCACATATTATTCACTATTATTCTATTCTAACTTACTATATGTCATACAATTTAGACACTAATCTTATTCCCAATTTCTTTTTACCCCACCGGGACCCGGATGTAGTTCATGGGCTTTCACTCACGGACCTTATTACTCCTGCATTAGGGCACTTCAGCCACAATTTTTGCTCAGATAACCTTGTACATAACTACACAACTACATAACTACACAACTACACAACTACATATATGTATGTATGCTAGGTGTGACTTATAAGTCGGTTGACCGCTTACGGGTAGCATCTTCCTTTATTCAAAAGTATCTTCTTTTTCGATTTTTCTATTCTTCTTTCCTGTCTATTCCTCTATCTTTTCTCTAATTCACCTCAAGTCCTTACTATATATAATACTAGAGCTAGGAGAAATAACTCTCGAATTCTTCTCTTCGGTAGTGTAAGGCGGGCCCAAAGAGTCGGCCCTAGCTTCTTGTTCATTGGGTATTTTTTTGCAAATATGGTGGGTATGAATTTCTCAGTACGGAGGATAGAGTACTCCATACGGATCCTCCATCTTCCGAACGATGCCCAAGTACTCCGTACTCCGTATAATAGACCAGTCGCGGTCTTGGCATTGATCAAAATCGGTCCATAGTTTTCCTACATAAGATCAGTGCCCATCGAGATCTGATTGAACGCGTCATACTTACTTTAAATAATATAGATCATCCATGTGGCAGGGATTAAGAGATGTATTGATTCTTAGAATCTACCGGCCACATCTTGTTGATATAAGTTTTCGTATTCGGAGACATTTTACCGTTCACTTGAACTTCTTGTGCAATTTCGCATCTCATATACGGTCACATGTAAACGGTAATGTAGCGATCATCACCCAACCGCCGGAGATCGGAGACCTTGGCGTAGTCTTGACCTCGTTGCCTAGGTCCTGGCTTACCAGTATCTTCTAGTTCATTTCCCTCAATTTATCACCCTCCATAGTAATACTTCTTTTACTCCTATTTTTGCAACTGTTGACGTACTGGCGCGTTGGTGCGCTCAACTTCACAAGGCAACCTAACTCGAAAATGCAATTCGTAGGTCCTGCTTGCTTGATGAAGTCGCCGAATACGGGCTGTGAGGAAAGTCAAAGATTTATGCTATTCTTTTAGCAACTTACAACGCTGTGATAGGAAGCGGAACTCATTGTGGCTAAGCGTCTGAATCCCAATATGAGCTAACCTTAGGGCGTAAGGCCTCGAACGGACTTCAACCGGAGCTCAATCCCGGACATCGTTCTGAATACCGTGCAATTCCGTCCGCTGTATACACTCCTCGCCTTCCAACCCCTGAGCCTTTAGAGCTTTCACCTCTTATTATGGCGATACATGAACATATAACTCCGCTCGAGTCTCTGGCAGATTTCACTTTTGCTTTGCTTCGGTCTGCTCCTATACAAATCGTCCTGTCTACATATGAAGTTTAGTGCTACTTCATTTTGCACACCCACCTCTCCCCTTCGCAGAAATGGCACCAGTGAATCAGGCAGCCTGGATCCCTGCAAAAAAAGGTCCTCCCATTCAAAGTCAGCGACGCGCCCTACACCCGTCCTAGCTCAGGCCAGGTCGTAGTCAAGAACTCCGCCGTAGCCATCAACCCTTTCGACTGGGTATTGCAGTACATTGGCCCAGCACTTGCCGGTTATATTAAGTATCCCTTTATCTTCGGCACCGATGTTGCCGGTGAAATCGTCGAGGTCGGTCCTGACGTGACGCGTTTCCGCGTGGGTGACCGAGTCTGCGGTACTGCTGCAGCCACTGCGAAGGAAGTCAATCGCCCGGCCGAGGGAGCCTTCCAGCTCTATACAGTAATGCGGCAGAACATGTTGACGCCTATTCCACCCAACATCACCGACGAACAGGCCTGTGTCTTGGGACTGGGTCTCGGAACTGCCGCGTACGGCCTCTTTCATCCGGATTACCTGGGCCTCAATATGCCTAAGATCCCCGCACTTGCTAAGGTGGCGGGCAATTTAGGCTCGCTACGCACTGTGATTATCACTGGCGGCGCTTCGAGTGTTGGTAGCAACGCTGTACAGCTTGCTGCCGCTGCTGGATACCAAGTCTTGTCTACCTCATCTCCCAGGAACTTTGACTATGTCAAGAGTCTCGGTGCTACCGAAGTCTTTGACTACAAGAGCAAAACGTTGGTCAAGGACCTCCTCGCCGCCCTGAAAGGCCACGAGCTGGTCGGTGCCTACACAATTGGCAATAATGCCGTCCAGACATGCACCGCGGTTATGAAGAAACATAATCCCAGGCGCACTCGGAAGTTTATTGCTGTGGCTGGCGCCATCATACCTGCTGAGAAGCTCACAACATTCGTTGGCAAAGGCACGTACTTGATGGGCATGATGGGCGGTATGATCAAGTCGACTGGGACACGCATCAGGACCGGGGTGGAAGCCAAATTCATCCTTGTTGATGGCCTGGTTGACCCCGACAGCGTCGTCTCTCATATCTATATAGATTTCCTGCCTCAGGCACTTGAACAGGGCCAGTTTGTGCCAGCTCCTCCTCCGCATGTTGTGGGTAAGGGGCTGGACCAGATCCAAGAGGCTCTCCATCTCCAGAGAAAGGGTGTCTCGGGAAAGAAGCTTGTTGTAACTCTTTAGCTTAGTGGCAAAAGATGCCCATGGCTAGCTAGGATGAACTTTAATTAGGGCGGTACATAAGATCGATTATACATAATCATGCAATTTATTTTATTACTGGCATTTTCTGACAGCCCTGTGCATAGAACAGTCAATTATCTCGCTATATAACCCAAGTTCTCTCACTTAGGTATTTCTTGTCGATTGAAATCAACGTGCACATGTATAAGGAAGTCGAAGGCAGGCACAAGTAGCGAAAAAGACGTGGCCAGAAAAATACCCAGACGGTTACCATGCCTAAGTGTGAATTTTGGATCCCTTCATTATCTTTTCCCATCGAAGAACTTGCTATGGTGCAGTGAAAAAAGTGAGAAAAGAGTAATATTAAATGCTATATAAACTGTCTGGATAAATTTCATCAAAAAAAGCCAAATTCCTCGAAACAACGCAGTTGACTGCCGCATCGGTGGATATCCAACCAAATCAGCCGGAGATGATATGAAGAAAGATGAATATAGCCTTCCCAATTTATTGCTGACCAACAACCCTACTTTTCATCAACAACTGCCGAATCTTTATCACCTCCATCAGGAGACTTGTCAGTAATAACCTGAAGCTTGACCTTCCGGATATCCTTCCATCCAAGTCCCGGAGAAAATACCAACACAGCGACACTAACAGCAATACCGAGGTACATGACTTTGTCGATGCTTTTAGCGTATGCGGCGAGCACAGCGGATAGCTCAAAGCCAGACACCAAACCACGAATGGAGCGGACTCCAGCATTGATAATAGCGTCCGGAGTAACGCTAATTTGTGCAGCGCGTTTTTGAAGCTCCGAACGAAGACTATTGCTAAAGATAGCATTTGCAGCAATCAGAGAGGTAGCAGCACCTATATTTTGGGCGAAGATAATAATAGCCATAGCAAGGGGGATCTGCTCTGGGGCTACGAGGCTTTGTATGGCGATATAAGGCTAAATGGACGATACGAATTAGCACGGGGTCTATTATTGGGCTATCTTGGAAGGATTAAACTTACGGCGGCAGTTGTGCAACCGCTTCCAACACCGTAAAGCACTTGGTACCCAATCCATTTTGCAACTGGAGTCGTAGTATCCAATGTCGATAACAGTCCGTAGCCAATGGATGATATCACACCCCCCATAAGAAGAAATGGGAGATAGTAGCCCAAAATGGAAACTGTTTAGTATTAGCAACAAGTAGTGGACAAAATCATGGCTAGGGATACTTACTCAGGGTGCCTGAGATCATAGTAAATAGAACAATTCCGAGGGTGATTGGGAGCATATGAACACCGCTCATTAGGGGGGTATCATCGTGGATTGCTTGAAAATAGATTGCAATGTAGAAGTCAGCGACAAGAACACTAGATAAGCTGAAGAACATTGTTATTGCAGCCGACCAAATAACTCTGTGTTTAAGCATAGCAAGTGGTACCATAGCATTATCCCCTTGATGCCATTCCCAGATTAGGAAGACAACAAAGGTAGCGCCGGCGCCGACTAACAAGCCTATCACAACTGAGCTACCCCAGGCGTGTTTGTTGCCACCAAGCTGGAGACCTAGGAGGAACATGACGACCGCCGGGCAAATAAGCATGAATCCTGGGAGATCTAAAGATCTGATGACAGAGCTAAGAATCTGTAGAGGCGGATCCTTGGGTTTTGGCTCGGGGATTGTGTTGAAGAGAAGGAAACCGCCGACGATAACACCCAAAGGCAGGTTAATGTAGAAACCTAAGATGGAAAACATCAGCCTTTGAGGTATCTCCATTAGAAGTGGAATAACATACACCACCGCCAGGACACATTTGTCGTAAACGCGCCTCCAATAATAGGCCCCGTGGCAAGGCCCACCTGCCCCATGCCCATATTGAGTCCCATAAACAGGGCCTGTTTTTGTGTTGGGAGGACAGCGGAGATTGTTGTTACTGCGCCGTTGGCCACCCCAGCAGACCCGACACCCGCGATAACACGACCGATGATGAACATTGCTGACGACTGTGCTGCCCCGCAAATAGCAGACCCGACTTCGAAGATTACGAAGAAGACAAGAAAGGTCCACTATATGATGATCTTGTTAGAATTTACTTTTTGCGTAGTCACGATACGTGGGCTGTGAACCAAGGCGAACCAGGACATACCTTGATGGAAAACCGACTATAAATCTTGCCGGTTAAGGGCTGAAATGCTGCACTTCCAAGTTGGTAGGCACCGCCATACCTAGACAAGATGGATCAGTATCTTGCAAACCCCCCTAAAAATAACTAGCAGTTCTAGTCTAGGAAAGTACATGGATATCTACTTACCAACCAACGTCCACCAACGAGTCAAACTGGGAGGTAATGGCAGGAGTGGCCGTAGAAATAACAGCAAGGTCCAGGAAGAATAAAAAATAGGCCAGAGTAACTGATGTAAGGATAAGAGAGACCGCCAGACCTGAAGGATATTGGTGCTTGAGCTCTGTATCATCACTGGAGGCACTGGTCTCGGCGCCATCTTGCTTTTCTAGAGCTGAAGATATCGTCTCGGTCATTGCAAGACAGGAGGCCTAGCCAAATGCTGTGCGTAAAGGATTTGCGTTGGTATAGTAATGTAATGACTACTAGATCATGATATCAGGGTTATAGATTTGTTATTCGAATGTTGATTATAAATGGACTGCACCTATATCTAGGTATAGAATGAAGCGGACTTTGCTTCCGAACTCCGTAATCGATCAGGGGCTTCTTTCATCGCGGATTTGGGGGCCGGAGTATACAGTCCACAGGTGAGTCGGAGTCTGCTTCCAAAGTCCTAAGCTTATCTCCACCAGGTTGAAGCTTACAAGCTTGGAAGGGTTTCTAGATTCCTCGCGTTCAATACAAATTGCTAGAGATACCCGAAGTGATTTATTATATATTCTATATATATTAGCATTTCTACTTCTTCTAGGCATTTTACTTTTTTATATATGTCACGTATTCACGCATTCAAGGGTATTGCACAGGGTCTATCTAACCTAACCAGCACTCTGGAAGCATGGTACTTAGTTCGTGATTTCCTTACCCTTCCTCGTCCTTTCCGCATCCTCCCATCATAACCTTCATGTCATTCAACTTTATCACCAAACTCCCTCGCCTGAGCTAGAACATGACGGTATAATCAGAGACATGAGACTATTCCTAAGGGATCTAAGACTCCTTTTATAGAAATCCCCAGCCCTGGAGGAAAGGCATTGACATATTCACATCCCTTCAAACGAGCATCAACCAAGATGCGCAGAACCACAGTTCCACAAGAGGAAGCCCAAGCTAAAGATGACGAAAGCTTACCACATCTTCTCGCTGCATTGGATGTCCATCAGAGCCATGAACCGACATCGTCCCCGCCAATCCTTTACAATTCTCCCGAGCTTGTATCCGAAGAGCACATCTCACGACTCCTGCATTGGAGGGATGAGCAGGGCAGTAAACTCGATGTCTTGCGGGAAGAAGTCTCATACTTTTTGATCGGCTTCAACCTAAACACTTTATCAGATGCAATAGCTGCATGTCTTCCTGGTTGGAAAACGGACACTCTCCCTGGATCCTTCGCGCATCTTCTGTACTCACTTTTTGGTCCATTCGAGGAAGTGGCTAAGCTCCAGCAATCATTGAACAACATCCCAGACTATTTCAATAAATACAGACACCGAGCAATGTTTGCAAACAGAATTCGGAACATCAATCGTGAGCCAAAGGATTTCAAGTGTGGTGCTACCTTCGCGCCTCAGCTCCCACCATCCTGGGACGGCGAATGTTGCAGGGAAACCGACGAATATTTCTTCTCTCGCGAGTTGCGAATGCTCAGGGACTTGGTGGAACCTCTACGTGATACATCCAAGCCAATCTACTGGATCACCGACCGAGTTGAGACTGCTCTGGAGATGGACAATGGCTTCCTGGCCTCAAAGGAATTGATTGAAGGCTTCAAGAAGGATCTTTATGAAACCGCGTGGAATCGCCGCAAGAACTGTTTGAAAATACCCCACGCATTTCTTACAAATTGACTGACTTTCTACATCTCTAGACACTATCTATGACCCCCGTCCCATCTGGGATAAACAGCAAAAGGCAAAAAAACAGCTAAGAGAATACCGCCTGCAAACCTGCAAAGGAACACTGTACTGGAACCGTTGGCCCCCCGTTGAAGAGCAGTATGACAAGATGGCTCTGGCTGAAAAGCAATTCATCATTGACAACGACCCGACAACCGCTCAGCACCTTGGGTTCCTGCCACCAGAGAACCCAAAACCACCCACAGTGCTGGTCTCATTCCAACCAGGTATCGAGCTCGCACGTATCACCGACCTCGAGCACTACGACGACCAAATTATGATCATACTGGTGCGGATCAGCCAATGGCTAGCTCTTGCCCGCGGCTTCCCAGCAGTCCATCTGTTCTGCGACATCGTCCGGCTCTTCACCATCTACGGCGTCGACGTAGCAAATGCCGTGCAGGTGGAGTTCTGCAAGCATTTAACAGGCTTGCCGTCATTCCCCTGGGACCCTGTCGAATTATCCCCGTTGTTTCCCTGTTTGAAAAGCGAGATCGAGGCACACGAGCTGTGTCCCGAAGAAATCCGAAATCAGAGTGCGCGGAACAACTGGGCGGAGCAGCGGCTGATGTTGTACCCCTCTCTTTGGTGTAGGGATGATAACGCTATTGCCTGGGACTATCCCCTGCAAACCCTCGTCTGGGAGGAGAAGGGGGATGGTCGGGTTCTTGCGCTTAGGTCTCCCCCTTTCCAGGACCATGCTAGACATATCCCATGGGGTTTGGTTGATATGATGAAAGAGGGACTGTGGGTTGGGGAGTATGAGGATGATTGGCTGGCGCAGTTCGTGGGCTTCAACAGTGAGTACTCCGATGGCTACTCTGCCAATTTCTGCGGTGGAGAATGAGAAAATGAGAGACAAAAAGGAGGGAAAGGAATGGACGAAGAGATAAGGAGAAGATACCAAGACGGCTGAATACATATGAATGGGAATTGGAGAGAGCATCTATTCATACACGGTTATATCAAGAACTAGAAGAAGCCTGACTTATCTAGGATACACACGAATTTCACAACATGTAGTATTTGGCGGTTCAAGATATTCCATAAAGTCAAGGTAAATATACTGTCTCATGCAACATCTCCAACAATTGGCAACCAGGTTATTATAAGATATAACTAATAAGATGAGGACACCTCTGGTTTAATGCTTTATAATATGGTGGCTGAAAGGCTAAATAGACGATCATTCCTACATTTAAATTCATTTTGAAACTGGTCCTTGGTGGATTAAACTTGTCAAATTAAACACACATCAAGTCAACAGTCAACATGCTGCCGAGGAGTAGGGACTTTCTTTAAAGAAACGTCCATGCATACATACGCATCAAGAACGCTAGACAATCGTAACATCGTAGAAATGCCCTTCATCACTGCTCCATCGCTTGGTAAGCATTAACAGGGTCAACCAGTGCCGTCTGGTCACGGCTGGGTATCATAGAATCGACATTGGGTATCAAAGAATCTGCCCCATTGGGAGATCGTCTTGCATCAAATAATCAGAATCTAAGCCCGGCTGACTAGGCAAATAGGACGAATCGTTCGACTGTGAGCCGAAAGCAACATCCGACGAGTGGTCTCCTGCTGCATAGGATTGTTGGTAGTAGGACTGACCATCCTGGTCATATCCAAGACCATATATTCCCAGCGAGTTGACTCCAGGGCCATTCTCATCGGTAAGCAATGCGCGCTGCATGAAGAGGGTTTGAACCTCGTCTTCGGTGCAGTGGTGTTTGGTGGTCATGTGTACCCACAGATCATAGTTGCGATGGAAACGATGTGGGCACGTCTCGGGGTAAAAGCATTCGATCTGTCGTCCTGTTTCCTCGGCGTAGCCTTGGCCCGTGAGAGCAGAAAGAGTAGAAACGGAATTCTGCGTCAACTTTTTGCTCGTCTTGGTTTCTTGGCGTCGTTTCCTGGCGTTCGGGAGGCCCAAGTGTGCAACGCGAATGTGGTCTTCGAGCGTCAGCTTGTTGCCGTAGCGCTTGCCGCAACCGACGCCGTCCCATCCCTCCAGCTTGGTGGATTTTGAGAGATCGGTTTCGCCGCAGACGAACCGTTTCTCGCCTTGGTGTACTGTGCGAATATGGACAGTCATGTTGCCTTGCTTGGTGAAGCTGCGATCGCAGCCGGGGACGGTGCAGTGGAATATCTTTCGTTCTTCAAGGGTAACGTTGCCATGGGCTATCTCGAGGTGGCGGCGTAGCCCCCGTGCTGTGGAACAGACCAATGGACACTCAGGGCATGAGGGAGGGTGAACAATCCGAATGTGGTTTTGTAAGCTGGCATAAGTGGGGAATGATACATCCTGGCGTGTACTATCGTCGGCCATCTCTGACGATTGTGCTTCCATCTTTTCGGCACATTCGGCGCAAGTGAATCGCTTCTCGGAATGGACCCTGCTCTGGTGGGTCCGTAGATTACCAGCCTTATCAAAAGCCATGTTGCATTTCTCCTTGGTGATTGGGTCCACATGATTACACGGGAATGGCTTCTGGTTCAGATGGACAACCGTGATATGTTTCTGTAGCGTCGAGTGCTTCCGGAATGTCTCGTTGCAAGGAGGGTACTCGGTACAGCGGTACGTGTCATGTCCATCGTGCGTAGCGATGTGCCGGCGAAGCCGTGACCCGTTCACAAAGCTTTTCCCACAACCCGGGTAGTCGCAAACGTAATCTCGAACATTTGTATGTGCACTCTTGACATGATGTTGAAGATGGGTGGTGCGTAAGAATGTCTTATCGCAGCCCTCAACCTCACACTGAAAGATTCGTTCGTTGTTGTGTGATCGGATATGCTCCTGGAGTCTAGCCGGACGATTGAAGAGCTTGTCACATCCTTCGAATGGACAACGTAGGGTTTTGTACTCGGATGGGTATCGGTCACGTCGGGAAGAGGTAGCTGATAATGGGGTCGCCGGAGTTTCGTCCATGTCTTCGCTCATTAAGCTTGGAGTACCAGGAGCCGAGTACTCAGCATCGGAGTGAGTCTCCTCATAGATCATGTCTGTATCATCAGCAATTGGATTGCTTTATCGGATGTTATGTAAGGATGTAAAATTACCAGAATTGTCCAGGACATTCTGCTTCTGGTGTCGTTTAGGGGTTGTAACCCCCTCTGCTGAGGCCTTTCGTTTCAAGGCCATCATAAGAAGCCTTGAAAAGGACGATTGAGAAAAAAAAAAGGTATCTCAAGGTAGGAGGAAGTTCCGATGTGAATGTCGAGCTAATAATTTTATTTTTGCCAGAAAGGCGGTGACGGTCAACACAGAGGAAGTTTTTCCGCTCCCAGGATTTTTAGCATCAAATCCCACCTCGACCCCCCGACTTGTCTCTCATACCTCTGGGTCTTTCATCGCTCACTTCGGCCTATAAATACCTCGCTCCTTTACAGGTTTAATTGTCATTATGTCTGACTACGGCCACGACGACGACGTCGAAGAAACGTAAGCTACCTCCCTTCACCAGATTGCCCGGGGACCAGGCGCAAAGGAGCTTTGCTTCCATTTTGCCTCCAGGCAGCTTCACAATGTGTTCGCACGTACTTGTATAGACCAATTTTCTAACAATGTGGTGTGCGCAGCTTCGACTACGAGCCCGGCGAGGATGTGTTTGATGAGGAGCCGGAGGAACAAGAGGGCCTCGAGGGCGAAGACGGAGGTGAGGGAGAAGACTACCCCACTACCAACGGCGACAATGTCGTTGTCTCTGGCGATCCAAATGCCGGATACGCAGGAAAAGTGATGGAACAGTCGCGTGAGAAGAAAGTACCCAATGACCAGCGCACCACCACCCCGTATTTGACCAAGTACGAGCGCGCGCGTGTTCTCGGTACCCGTGCCCTGCAGATCAGGTACGGTCCTTTCGATGCAGATAATTGCGCATTTGTTTCATTAGATTGGGCTCGTTAACATTTGGCACAGTATGAACGCCCCCGTTTTAGTTGACCTCGAAGGTGAAACCGATCCCCTGCAGATCGCCATGAAGGAATTGAACCAGAAGAAGATTCCCCTGATCATTCGCCGATACCTGCCTGATGGATGGTGAGCAATATCCTATCAAACATGAGTGACTGGCCAGATCTAACGTTCGACTTTAGGTACGAGGATTGGACATGCGAGGAGCTGTTGTAGTGGTCAAAACGGTATCAACCGTTTTCCACGGAGGCTGTTTTCCATCTTTTGCTTTTCTTGGTTTCAGCATAGCGTTTGGAGTTCTGGGATTCGAAGAACCCGTCGAAAAAAAAAGAGAGACTTGGATGTCCTTGATGAAACATGGACACCAATGAGGCTTTGTACATGAATCTAGAACGGAAAAAAACATATCCAAAAATAATTTGACCTGTTTATCTTCTTGCATATACTTACTTGGACTTTGTAGCAGAAGCAATTTATAGCACATAAAGCACGTGAGAATTCTCAATGCCCTTCCGAATGTTGATATGCTTCATATCTTTTCCAAATATACTTCAAGTCACGATTTAGGAACAGATGCATTGACTGCGAAAGATATTTGAAGCACATGAGTCATATGCACACTTCCACGTTTACATTATCGGCATATCCCAGTTATCTGTACTAGGATCATCCTTTCACTTGGCGGATATGGTGAGAAGCAGATTCGGCTATTTTCAAGCACCTTGGCATCTAAAATTTGGCTTACAGTGACTAGGCTAGTTTGGGTAGTGGGCAACCGATTTCCCTTCAATCAGAATTGATATTTCTACAGAGGGTAAAGTATGTCGAAACACATACTATATACATACTATATAGTGATATAGTGATATAGTGATATAGTGATATACAGTGATATATAGTAATATAGTGAAAGACAGGGGTTTAAGAAGCCGGAAAATACTTGGACCGCCATTAACGGCGTGCTCCATAAAGTTGCATAAGTTTCGTCAGCTTTGTCACAGATTGGTAAAATAACTAACTAACTAGTTAGCGGATTCGTGTCATTTGAGAAGAATATTGTTATAATAACTCGTTTTAAGCATATCATAGATTGTTATACTGATTTCTGTATGTTATTCGGATAAATTTAGGTCTATATACATATATATATAACATAACTCAAAGAATGCCTAGGTATTCACCCTATATTCCTATTCTAGAAAAATCCCCGGTCATCACATCCACCTTTATATTGTCTCTCGAATCACCGAATGCCCGAGCTCGGGAGGTCCTCGGACCACCCCGCTTACTTAGGGGGTTTATAAGCAACTGCAAAATGTTTTATATTGTTTCTATCGTCAGGATTTTACTGCTATTGTGCACGCTTCCACCCGTGAGTGGCATCTATTTGACCAATTTATGAAACATGGAGTCAAGTAACTTGAATAGAGAGGAAAAAGTCCTCGCTGATTCCTTTACTCCTCACGAGGCAAATGTCGACTCCAATAGATCAAATTCCCCGGAGAAAGAGCCTGAGTTGACATTCGATACGGGGCTACAGCCATGGCTCCAAGTTTTAGGGTCATTCTTTCTCTTTTTCAATTCATGGTAAGAATATGTTCTTCAATGTCTTCTATATCTTCGATAGAAAGACCCTATTGATCCTATTGCTAATGACTTGAAATAGGGGCATTATCAATACATGGGGTGCATATCAAACCTATTACGAGCGAGAGTTACTTGTCGGTACTTCATCATCCACCATTGCCTGGATTGGATCGCTACAGTCATTCCTTCTCATGATGATTGGAGTCATTACGGGCCCCCTGTTTGACGCTGGCTACTTTCGATCCCTCATAATCTTTGCTACATTCCTGCTACCCTTTGGCTTGATGATGACCAGTCTTGCTACAAAGTACTGGCAACTGATTCTTTCCCAGGGAATTTGTGTCGGACTCGCAACAGGTTGCCTTTTCGTTCCCTCCGTTGCCATCCTACCCCAGTACTTCCGCCGTAAGAGAGGTCTAGCCAACGGCTTGGCTGCCAGTGGTAGCAGTATCGGTGGTGTGATCTACCCAATCATGTTCGATCAGTTGCAGAAGAAAGTCGGTGTTGCTTGGGCTACCCGAGCCCTTGGCTTCGTCTGCTTTGGCACATGTTGCATCTCTATTACCGTCATGCGCTCGCGCTTCCAGCCAAAGGAGAAGCGCAAGCTCTACCAGTTGTCTGCCCTAAAGGAACCGGCTTTTACTCTCTTCGCCATTGCCATGTTCATGGGCTTCTTGGGTTTCTACAACTTCCTTTTCTATGTGCAGTCATACGCAATAGAGACGGGCATTGTAGACACCAACCTAGGATTCTACCTAGTCTCTATACTAAACGCCGCCTCGACCTTCGGCCGTATTGCACCCAACTTCCTAGCTGACCATATTGGTCCCTTGAATATGCTCACACCAGCCGTGACCATCACTGCTATCCTGGCTTTTGTCTGGATCCGGGTTCACACCGTAGCTGGCATCATCATCCTTGCCGTCCTCTACGGCTTTTTCTCGGGTGGGTTTGTGTCTCTACCACCTGTGGTCATGGCGAGCATGACTCCGGACGTGCGGAACCTGGGAACTCGGTTGGGAATGGTCTTTGCTATCGTTTCCATAGGTCTGCTGATCGGTACCCCCATCGGTGGTGCAATCCTGGCCGATACAAATCAATTCCTTGGAGTTCAGCTCTTCACCGCTTGCTGTCTCATTACCTCGGCGGTTCTTATGATCTGTGTCAGACTTCTGCGCTCGGGTCTTAAGTTCCATGTGAAGGCATGAGTCTCGGCTGATGGCTGTTGAAATGTCTTACAAAATACACCCACCATTACCAGAGATGTCTCCTTACTCTAGCTGTTTCTTGGCATGATTTTGTTAGAACAACGATACCCATGTATTCGCTTTATCTTTTGGTCATTTTGCATATTGCATTACCTCCTGACAACTCATTTTGTTTCCATCCAATGGGAGACATGGCGCACTTCATGGTCTACTTAGACAGAAAACGGCATTAAAACAAACCATACTCATATGTCTGATTGTGTACAAAAAAAATATCCGTAAAACCCCAGCCCTGCTTAAGCCCTTTATGTCACGAGAAACCCTCAAAGCAAAAGGCACGAGCCGAAAAAAGAATGCCATCCATGGCTGCTTCAATAAACACCACAAAAAGAAGGATGGTTTACATCACATCCTCTGGCCCAACAGGGAAATTCTCCCCATTTTCTCGCACATGCTCGAGCTTCTTATCTCGACTGCACGGTTTGCGCATATCAAATGCATCTTCCCCAGTATCCGACATTCCTGATGGATCATCGCTATAATAATTGACCACCCGCCTGAAGACGGAGTATCTGTAAATATAGGTGTCAGCAATCCAGTTCAGCATTCGCACATCTATATCGATTCACTTACCCCATTCCTTTATACATATCATATGCAACTTTATTTCCAGCGCGGACATAGAGATCCACGAACCAGGCATCGTTACTGTCTGATCCCCGCTCGAGTTGCTCGGTCAATCTGCGTGCAAATCCGAGACGGCGCCAGGCGGGTGCGACAGTCAGGACTGTAATGTGTCCGTGCCATGGAGTGTAGTGCTCGGAGTGGCGCATCGCGGGATGTTGCTCTTCGAGCTTGCCCATAACTTAAAGGAATGAGTTAGCTATATTTCATGAGATTTGAGGAGAATACCAAGTTAGGGCTGGAATTGAACATACTATAACCTACGATGCCAGCATTATGGTCTTTGACGGTACTGAACAATGAGGGCCATTTGTTCAGGTAGTTCAGGTAGAATCCGAGATCATAATTCTCCGTAAGAGGGTCAAGATTTGTGAGATTAAGTTCTAGCAGGTCCAATGGGGACATGCGTTCAATAGAACTCATTTTGATATAGTCAACGTAAGAATGATAATGTGGGGTTTGGTGCTCTGGTTCTTTTTCTGCCTGGCGGTGACAAGTGTAAGTCGGCGGTGAAGGTGGAAGGTGAGTTGGGAGTTGTTATACCCCTCCTGCATCCTGGTGATGCAGTCACTCTTTTATTGAGAAGTCGGTCATTTTCACTTGTGCTGAATATTAATTGATCTTAGCTTGGTCTTTGTTCCATTGCTACCGTGCTATACTACGACATTGACTCGGATCCAGAGCTATCGGAACACCCAATTGGGCATCCTAATCAACAACTGTTCCTCACCTGCAGCTGGACTACAATCGCTTATTCATTTTTTTCTGGCTATATTTCCTTATTTAGCTCTTTTGGTTCCTCAATAAAGCTTGAACCAAACCAACGGGTCCCGTGTGACACCTCCAAACGATCCAATGCCCCTCCCTCCATCTCCCCTGAAACTCTCACACCGCTACCCATCGGCCTCAGACGACTCACTCATCTCCCCCGGGACAACTGGGAACACTTTTGTACTTGCAAGCCCCCAATCACCGCGGACGCCCCAATTATCGGCACCTCCGTCTCCCGTTGCGTCCCGCCATAACTCAAACGCCATGAGTGGGTCCCACCGAGAATCCGGAGATTTCTCTGGCGCCGCTGATGCGAGCGGTGGAGGACTGGGAAATCTGGCCGATGAGCTAGCTGATGCATGGGGAGAAGAGGAAGATGGATATGGATACGCGTCAGGCCAGGAAGCTAGCCGCGCAGGGTCACAACAGATGGGTCACAGTGATGGAGAAGATATATACATGCAATCAGCGCACAGTGTGCGTTCCCGGTCACCTTCCCTCTCATCAGAAAGAGATTCGCTCCACCCACCAAGGAACAAAAACCGTGCAAATCATTTGCGGCAGCACCGCCGGCAGGAGTCGCAATATGATGGCTCGGATTATGGGCCTGACTCGGATCTAGAGGAGGCGGATATGTCCCCCGCCTTGGAGAGCCAAGTGGCTGAGATTGAGAGTCTTGTGCGGCGGGGTATAGAGAATAATGGAAGTGAAAACGACCGTGTCATTCAGCGGACGATCGAGTCGTTGAAAGATCTTGGTGGACAGAGTGGGATTGAAAACAGTGCCATGAGGTAAGTTCAAGTCCGCACCCAGTATAATCCAAATACAATTCCACCGATCCCGAGAGCTAATATCTAATCGCAGGCTTATCACCGCTCATTCCTCAATCACATCACATCTCACCCACCAAACGCGCGCCCTTCAATCCCTAGTCCACCCACTCCTCTTCTCTCCATTCCCCCTTCTTTCCGAAGACGCAATCGACTCTCTCATGCCACTTATTGACGAAGGTTTATTGCCAAACCTCCCATACCCATTCCCCGAACAACACCAAGACTCCCAATCAACATCCCCTCAGTCCGCCGCACAAGACCCCCTAGCCTCTCTCCAAGCCCTCATCTCGCAAACAGCAGATATCACATACACACTTCGCGGCTTAAGCGATACCCTCTACGAATCAAGACAATTGACTTCAACAGCTTCCCGTCGGTTACGCTCTGCGCGCGAACTCGTCGCTGATATCCGGCGGGAAGAAGAGAGCCGCGAAGAAGGATCCCGGTGGATCGAGCGCGGTGAGTGGGACCGTCGGCTCAAAGACCGAGAGGCTGGCAAGGTCTGCGGCGATGTAGTCAGTGGCTTTGAAGCTGTCTGTGGGGAATGGCGGGAGAAGCTCTTCGGGGCTAACGCCGAAGTGGCTGCTGCATAAGTTCGATGTTGACGTTCATGACTTGACCATTTTTGCGATTCCGTTTCTTTTTCCAAGGGTCAGGACTCTAGACTGCTGTCTTTTATTTTATTTTATATTCCTTTTGCAGATATCCATATTGAGGTGTACTAGGCCATCTTTCATTATGTTTTCGTCCTAGTTGTTCATAGACAGCTTGCTAGGTTACATACATATAAGCTTGAAATCGTGATACCATCCAAATTCGACTAGCAGGCTCATTCCTTCTCTTCTATTTCTCTAGCTCTAAATTCATCAAGAAAAAGGAACCCGCATTCGCATGCTTATGCTTATATGCAGCCTGTACATATGCGGGACTTTACTGTTGAGGGTTAAGATCGGCTTAAATCCGCCAGTGCCAATAAATAAAGATAAAGAGGACTGTCTAATACATTTATCAGACCACCAAATTATACCAAAAAATCTAGGAAAAGATTATATCATATTCCGAGCGAGCTGAAAGACAAAACTGGGGCCCCCATTAACAAGTTACGGGGTGAACATGGGTGAATGATACACGAAATATGCAAAAGGGTCATGAGAATAGCGCCAAAAAGAAAAGAGCTTGGATACACTTTTTAACTGGAAAGTCGTAGCTCGGTCGTTCACTGCTGCTGCTGCTTCCACTTAGGGACCCATTTGCCACCGGCGGGCTTGGATTCCGAAGCGGGAGCAGGAGACTGAGAAGAGGATTCGCGGGGTTGACGGGGCGCCCAGCGCTCGGCGGGGGCCTCACGGGGCAGAGACTCGCGGGGTTCGCGGGGCTCGCGGGGAGCAGGGGGAGGGGGTGCGGATCCAGCGCTGGCGGGGGCGCCGGTGCGCAGGTGAGGGGGAACGTATCCACCCTTGCGGAGAGGGGCGGGCTCGTCGCGGACGGGGGCACGGACGGGCTCAGCAGGGACACCACCGGCTTCCTTGGCGGCTTGACGTTCTCTCCAGGTTGACGGGGCTGCTCCGGAACGTGGGGCGATATTGAGACGGGGCGCGGTTCGTGCGAGTGGCTCTTCGTACCCACCCTTGCGAGCTGCGCGGCGGGCTTCGGCTTCGGCTTCACGCTGTTGTTGCTTGAGAGCGATCTCGTCCAATTTACTGTACGTCAAGTTAGTATCGAAGTTTGAAGTGCAACTGAAGTAAGGGAATACTGACGATCGCTCTTCGTCGCGCTTGGCCTTCTCCTCGGCCATAATACGACGGCGCTCCTCCTCGCGGGCGGTGCGTTCCTGCTCCTCGCGCTCAGCACGCTCCTGCTCCTCGCGGCGGCGAGCCTCCTCTTCCTCGCGCTCCTGCTTCTCGCGGCGGCGGCGCTCCTGGACCTCCTTGACACGCTGCTTCTTCTTAGCCTCGAACTCGCGCTCAGCAGCCTTGCGACGCTTCTCGAACTCCTCGTGGCGCTTCTCAGAAACCTCTTTGCGGAAGTTGCTGAAGTGAGGAACGAGGCGACCCAGACGGTGCTTGAGGGCAACGGCCTCGGCGTGCTTCTCCTTGGACTCGCGCACTTCCTCTGCCACCTGCTTCTCGTAAAGATCCAAGTCGAGCTTCTTCTGAGCATCGTAATCAGCGGAAATGTGCTTCAGTTCTTCGCGACGGAAGGCACGCTCCAAGTGGTCGATACGCTTAGCAGTGGTACGAATACGGTCGTTCAACTCGTTCTTCTCCTTCTCAAGCTGAGCCAGCTTCATGGCACGCAGGCGGTTGGCATCAAGCTCGTCAAGATCGATCTCGCTGACGTCAATACCCTTAACACCAGTCTTGAGCTCCTCAAGCTGCTTCTTGAGCTCCTCCTGGCGAATGCGGTCCTGCTCATCCTTGATACGCTTGAGCTCACGGTCACGCTGCTCATCGGCCAGACGCTGCTTCTCGGCATCCTGGAGTTGCTGGGCACGGACACGCTTGCGGGTCTCCTCCTCGCGCTGCTTACGCTGCAGAGCATCGGTAGCGGCTTCCTTCTTCTTGTCGATAAGAACGCGACGGGCGAGAGTCTCCTCGTGCTCCTGGGTGGCACCAGCAATGGCGCGGGCCTGGGCAGTCTGCTTGGCCTGGAGACGAGCCTGGCTGTAAGAGGGATCAACGTACATACAGGCGACGTGGAGAGTCTTGGCGAGACGAGCGACCTGGAAACGGGCGATCTCGGCGGGGGTGTGCTGCAGACGTTGGACGGAGCCAACCTCACTCTCGGCAGAGCCAGCGCCGCTGCCGGCGTGCACAGCCTTGGAGGAAGAGAAGACATCGGAGTCGAAAGTCAGAACGCCGGAGATGTGGTCAACGCGAATAGCGAGGTCACCCTTCTTGCAACCGTTCATGATGAACTTCTCGATCATGGCGGGGGTGATCTGGAAGGGAGCGGGGAACTGGGCAAGCTCGTAGACGAACTTGAGCTCAACGGACTCGTAGACCTGGGACAGCTGCTGGAACAGACGGGTGAGAATGACCTGCTGCAAAGGCACAACGTACTTCTCCATCTCGGGGTCGTCACCAATCTGCTTCAGAATGGGGGTAATCTTCTTGCAGATAGACAGAGGGTGGAAGTCAACCTCGAGGATATTGTACAGTTCGCGGATCTCGGGGCGCACACGGCGGAGCAGACCCTTGTTCAGAGCATCGCGGAAGAGAACAGTACGGGTGGGCGAGGTGGCCATACCGAGAAGGTTAGTGAGACGGGTGTTCTTGTTCTTGCGAGCCTCATCCACATCGACCAGGGCGCCGCGGGAGCGGGAAGTGCTGATAACGGGGATGGACAGAGCAGAGAGAAGGACGAAAGAGGCGGCCTTGGTCATCTCGGCCTCGGTGACCGACGGGTTCTCCTTCTTGGAGCTCTGGCCGCTGGCCAGTGCCACGGAAGAAAGACGGAGCAGGTTGTAGTAGCGGTTGTAAGCGGCAGCGTGGAAGAGGTAGTTCTCGCTAACAAGGAAAATGCGGGCGAGCTTCTCATAGTAGTTGGCCATCATGATGTTCTTAGCGGGGCGCTTGCTGAGGTTCAACAGGGTGTGGATATCCTCAATGCTGCGGAAAGCCTCCTGCCACAGCTCCAACTCGACGGCAACGTTCAACTGCTGGAAGCGAGTGTCAAGGTGACGCTGCAGGGTGTCGGCGTCACTCAGGTTAATAGCGTGCATCTGCGTAGAGTACTTGGCGGCATTCTGGACGTGGTTGCGCAGGAGCTCACACAGGCGGCGGAACTCGGTCTTGCGGGCGTACTTCTGGCAGAACTTGAAGGCCTGGAGGGCAGTCGACTGGTACATGATCTCGAGACGGGCATTGTTCTTCAGGATCTCGAGGACGGTGCGGTAGGTCTCCCACAGGAACTTGAGCCAAGGGGTGACAATGGCGCGGTCGGTACGGTCGCGAGACTGCTCACCAGAGACAGTAGCAAGGAGGATGGTCTCGGGAGTCTCGATAGCCTCCAAATCCTCAATGTTGGAGGAAGGAGCGGCGGACTCGAGGGTCGATTGGATCTCGTCGGCCTTGGCCTGGGCCTCGGTGACCTTCTGTTCGGCGAGCTCGATGAACTTCTTGAGAACAATCTGCAGAGATGGAAGGAATCCTAGATTAGTGACAAGTCACAAAAATTTTTTTTTTTTTTTCAGCGGCGATCAACACGAACCTCGATAGTGCCGACATTGGTGTTCTGGGCGATATTCTTGTACTGGTAAAGACCATCCTTGGCGGCCTTGCCCTTGCGAAGGTCGACGGACAGCTCAACGAACAGGAGCATCACCGGCTCGAGGGAGGCAATGGGGCTGCTACGGGTGCGCTTGGAGGTGACATGTTCGTGGAGGACCGTCAAGGCGGCGGGCGCCTGACCGACGGCGATGAGTTCCTGAGCCCTCTGTGCAAGATATAGTCATTAGCAACCCATACATCTTGTATTTTATGGCGACAGCGACAGCGACGCTTACCTTGAGAACATTCTCAGGCTTGATATGCGGAGGAGGCGGCATAATGGGTGGATGCCCCTTGGTCAAGGATCAAAGGTGACTGATAAGAAATTAAAAATTGGAAAAAAAAAAGTTGCGTGAAGCCAGCGACACACGGGCAGCTGGGAAGAATGCGATTAGGGATGCTGCCACGCGAATACCCGATAACGAGGGGAAGATTCACAATGTGCGTGTTGAGGCCAGAGCAAAAATTGGATCCCGCCAATGTTCCCACTTCGCGTTAAGCGATGACGATCACGTGTTGTGGCCTGAGGCAGAAATTCAAAAGTACAGTGTATGTACTTCGTACATAGTAGAACATCTAGGCCCACAAGGATGTGTCATATTGGATTACTATGCATTATGATTATGATATATTATTGGTTGACTCGAATATCTCGAGTCGTCTACTAATATTATAAACCCAACTATGTCATTCCGACCCCGACAATGTAGTTTATAATAACTTGTTAGTGAGAATCCATCAGAGTTGGAAAAAGAAGTACCGGGTACAAGTTGTGTATTGTCCCCACCGTATAAAACAATAGTGGTACCCCGACCCATTCCAAGTACCGGGTACTTTCCCCCCGAATAATTCCACCCCCCTAGTATAACATATACCAACGTAACGTGTAAGGAAAAAAGGGAAACACACGGACCTGCCCCCAAAGGATCTCCTCAGGAAAATCCCCTCTAAACAGCCATTCATTTGTCCATTCTCTCTCTCTTAACACTCGACACCCGACTCCTTCACCTTCCTTTTTTCCTCTTCTTCTTCTTTGTCTGGCGTCTTGGCCCCTGATTACCCGGCCCCCCCCCCTAACCTAATTCTTACGCCCTTGGGACACCTGCCGATCCAAAAACCCCCTCTCCCCCCTTTCTCCATTCGCGCTTCTTTCATAGCTCAACCACATCACGATGGCTCCTTACGAAATCCGATCTGGGGGCGATGTCAAGAATAAGAAGCAGAGTGTCGCCGACTTGAAATATCGTCGACTGACCGAGCTCAATGGTCGTCTGAAGGAGGATCTGGACCGTCCACGGGTCAAGGTCTCCGAGGCAGCTCTCTCGTCCGTTCCAACCCTTTTCATTGTTCGAAAGAGACAAACAAACTAACACCTTCCACAGTCTCATCAGTTACTGTAACAACACTCGCGACTTTATGGTTCCATCCGTATGGGGACAGGTAAGCGACCAGCCTATTTTCTATCGATCGCTCGCGCGCCCATCCAGAACTAACTCCATTTTCCTAGGTCGAAAAGCGCGAGGATCCCTACGCTCCCCAGCAACAGGGAGGTTGCTGCACCGTCATGTAATGCACTCACGACGGGATTTTTTTCGCCATGACATTTCGCTCTCCTTTTCTTCTCTCTTCTTTCTTCTACTTAATTCCGGGCTCATTCACGACCACCCCCACCCCCCCTTGGACCCGAACAAAGCACTGCGATTGCTCGCGCGGACAAAGATGTCGGCCTGAAAGAATCGTCTGCTGGTCTTGCACGAAACCTTCCACGCCTCCGGGGATTATACGAGTCCCGTTGTGTTCTGTCGCCCTTTCTACCCTCCTGGTCTCCTGGTATCCCTTTCTCCTCGGACTTTGCAGACAGTGCACTTGACGATGCACTTGTTGCGCCTTACTTCTTCTTCTTCTCTGAATTGCACCATTCCCCATTTTCGCTGTGTTTACTTGGAATCGGCCTTTTCTTCTTTTTGTTTCTTTTGTTTTCTCTTATGTATCCTTTTCTTACGGGTTCTCAAATATTTTTTCAAAAGCCTCTATGTCAGTCGGAGCGTGAGAGTTGCAATTCATGTATCATAAATTCGCATGACCAATACCATACCGATCTAATCGAACTGTGTAATTCGGCCCCAAATTCCGTCACGTCTTATGAGTTGTTTAGTCATGACCCGATGGTCTGGTTCAGCTCTCGGATGTTTTAGCCTTGCATATGACCGAAATTGGCCATGCGAGGACATGCGAGGCCATACTAGGCCATACTAGGCCATACTAAGCCATACTAAGCCATACTACGGAGGATTTTTATATCTCCCGAAAACATATAAGGAGCGCATTTATTATTCCAATCTACTCCATATAGTCTGTAATATAAAACAAATATAAAACAAATATAAAACTGTAAGAAAAAGCACCTCGATAGTTAATACACAACTCCCATCCCCGCTGACATCATCCAACTCCCCATCCCACTAAGCTCCAGAAGTCAGCTTGGAACATACAACTCATCTACCACCTGCCTAACCAGGAACACAGCCCCCAATACGTCCACCTGCATACAATATACCCCCGTCCTCCATCATCCCAAACACTCCACCCTCGTCCTGCACAAGTAATCCCCCCCAATCCAATCGCACCAGTCGGCATCCCCATCAAACATTCCCATCATGGCCGAATCGCCCTCAACCCCGGTAGCCTCAACCCCCGATAATAATAGCGACAAGATCGCTCCGACCCTCCATCTCCCCCGCATCTCAATCCAGTTCTGCACACAGTGTCGCTGGATGCTCCGCGCTGCATACGTAAGTCCCTGCCTGTGTTTTTTTCTTTTTTTGATTCATGTTAGAGGTTCGAGTGTTGGATCTTTTCTGCGCGGATTCAGTCTGGCATTGGTTGTTTATAGATTGGCTTTCGTTTGGGATACTTGTGTCCAGTATATTGTCATTGTCATTGTCATTGTCAATGTGGCCATGATGTGATGACCAGGACCAAAATATACATACAAACCTCACCAATACCGATGCTAATAATACCCATACTAAAAAAAAAATTTCTACAGTTCGCCCAAGAACTCCTCTCGACTTTCAGCACAGACCTGGGGGAAGTTGCCCTCGTGCCGAAAACCGGTGGTGTCTTTACAGTGACGATATGGCATGATGCGGTGCATGATGGGGAGATCACGACGCACGAGAGTATTTTGTGGCATCGGAAGAGAGATGGGGGGTTCCCTGGTATGTTTCTTTTTTTCTTTTTTTTTCCTTTTTCCTTTTTCTTATTTATTGGGTCTGGGTTCCCATGTATTTATTATATATTGCTCGGGAGATACGCCTAGTTATGCCATTTCATCTAACCATTCCTTCCCACCGTCAGAAGTCAAAGCGCTGAAGTCACTTGTGCGGAATGTTATTGCTCCTGATCGGGATTTGGGACATACGGATCGGGCGTTGAAGAAGCAGAGTGAGCAGAAGGAGGCGACGAAAGAGGAGGGAAAAAGTGAGGAGAAGGCGGGTTGTGAGGATTGTCAGTAGGAGATATTGGGTATTGCTTTCACATGATATCTACAATCTGTATAAAGCTGCTTTGTGTAAAAATCCCTTTTATAGATTGTGCTGCAGGTGGTAGAATGTTGGAATTATTGGAATTACATACATATTGCTTGGAACATACAACTGTTACAATCCTTACGAGCCTCAAGAACAAATTCAAAGTCTCACTGTACACATCACATTCATTATCGCGCAGAGCGGAAGAGTCTAACAAGAGTCCATGTAAAAAGAAGATAGAACAAAAACAAGACACAAAAGGACCAAGTACAGGGGAGAGAAGAGGAAAGACCACTCCTGTAAGAGATAGAACGCCGGCTTATCACCGAACTCTAGGACAAGAGAGAACCGCCCAAACATGACACGAGGGCGGAGCAGAAAAAAAGAAAAAGAGAGATGAAAGAAGGTGTAGGGTAAGGATAAAAGAGAACAGGTATTCGTGGTCATCGCACAGAAGTAGGGAGAGCCCGATGCAAATAATCAGATGACAGATGTAGCGTTCTTTTTGAGGGGAGTACATAGTAAAGGGTGACTCTCAACCCCAAAAAGAGGGGGAAAAGATAGAGTAAAACATACAACTCATCTTGTCTTGACAATGTAATTGCTCAGACAAGGTTTGTATTTGCTTTTGTGTTTGAGACAAACTCAAGACATCCAGCAGAAAGTAAGAAGGTATCGTTATCGACTTCGTAGAGTCGTGACCAGCAGAGCCCACGCGGTGGGAAGAAGAAAATCCCAAGTCTGGCTTCTTCAACTGGTCAAGTCGTGAATTCATGGAACACCAGTGTGGTCTCAAGCCTCATTGCAAAATGAAATGTTCGTAAGACCATGGCAGCATTATACACACACACACACACACACACACACACACACACACACACAGCTGGAGATGCTTCAAAAGCGGGGAAAAAAGCACCAACCAGGATGGCAAGAATCAGGTCTCACCGCGGACCTCGTGCGAATGGTTGCGACGCTTCCAAAAAGCAAGTCGAAGCCGACTCCTCCGCTTAGGAAGTCTGCGATTAACATGAGAGTCATCCGCTTGAAGAGTTTCATTTTTGATGCTCTCGCCAGTAGTCGTCGAATGGGTCGCGCTGCGGGTTCCGCGGGTTCCCAGCCCGGAGAAGTCTTTGCTAGTACCATCTGCGGATCGAGTCTGACCACGGCCCATGTGAGAGCTACGATCGGGGCTGTAACCGCCTGCGAGCTCTGATGCACCTGAAGGATATGCGTCCGCTGTGCTGGGACGTGTGCTATTATCGTCGGGTCCTCCAAGCTCACTTTGCGCGGCACTTTCCCCAGAGACTCGCTTTTCATCGCCGCTATCCACAGCCAAGAAGCTCGAGGCATTAGTTGCGGGGGAGATTGGTGTCATGGTGTTGCTGTAGGTGCTTTGTGTCCGTGTGCAACTATTGCGATTTGAGCCCGTGCGAGCAGATGAGCTATTGTGCGCATGGTGACGCTGGGAGCCGCGTTGAGAACCATGTGGAAGACCTTGGCGGGAGCTGCTTGGTCTCTCGGCAACCCCAGACCCATGGTCATGTCCCGCTGATCCTGATGAAGTACCACCGCCGAAGGCCGAGTTGGCATACAAGACGGCAGCTAGAACAGCCGGATCCTCAGTAACAGGGTTTGTTTCTGTGAGAGGGTTATGTAGCTGTGTCGAAGCAGACTCACGCGCAGACTCCGGGACTCCTGGGATGGAGAAATAAGAAAGGTCCGGCATGGCACTAGAAGACTTCCGAGATGCAGTCGTTGGCGCAAGGGAACTTCCTGTGATCTCAATCTGAGGACCTATGGTATCGGGCGACACAACCGGTTCAATATTGTTTTCGTTGTATCTACCAGAGTCTGAACCCCTGGGAAATTCAACTCTATCTGCTGCGCCATCCCCCGAATCGACGTGCGGCTTTTCAAGGTCTTCAGCTTCAGGGCTATGGGAGCGAGGTGAAACAGTGATCTCGGGCCGTTTCTCAATCGGAAGGCCTTGCTTCTTCAGCTCCTCGTTCGAAAGTTCTTGCCACTGTGCCTGATTGCGAAGAATATGATCTGTAGTGAACTGCAACTGCGGCAGAAGGTCGGAAATGCCTTCGAAGAGCGGCAGGGCGAATATTGACATGAATCCAATTTGACCAGTAGCCAATTTGTAGATGTTACCCAACTCGGGTGGCCCGCCAAACAGGGCAGTTTCCATTCCAACCTCCCTTTCCATCTCGCCCTGGTTGGCGAATTCCTCTTGTAGGATTTGCGTCCACTTCTTCGCAACTTTCCATGGTCGGGCCACGTTACTGATGTCGGCACATTTGATCAATAACCCACAAATGAGAGTCTTGTACATGTCGACATCTTGCAGCTTCCAGCCCTCAACGGATCGGTTGTTTTCGTAGAACTTTTCTTGGAATGAACCCATTCGCTGCATGAACTTCTGGTGCACACCCATGTCTGTGGCCAGGATAGAGCTGATAAGGAGCTTTCGCAGCTGGTTATCCTTGAATGCTGCAGGCCAGTGCCGACGCAAAATCTGGGAAAAGGCAGCGCAGTGGAACGCCTCCAAGACAGAATTATCGTTGTAGAGTTGAGCAAGAGGTGCGTTGAGTTTGACGAGGAAGAAATTGTTGACACCTGGGTGGCCAACGTCGTGGCCAATGGCTGAAATAAGGAGGGTAAGGGCGTCAAATGGCGCGAGAAGGGAGGTGATGGGAGTGTCGGGGACAGGAGATTGACCAATGGATGCATATGGAGGCAAGGCGCCAATGCGTAGCAAGAAGCAAAAGACGGATTGCAGTACATCAATCGCATGGCGGAAATTGTGATAAAGCACGAAGGAGTTGTAGGCGGCGCGGCAGGCGAGCAGGAAGGTTTGCAATTCATCGGGGGTCAACCGCCAAGTGTCCAGTCCCGGCATGGTGAAAGCATGCTGTATCATCTCACAGGCGCCAAATACCAGTTCGTCCTCAGTAAACTCGTGAGCGGAGAACTTCCAACTGCCTACCTGCTCTTTAATAAAAGGAATACGCGCAGGATCAACGTTGAGATCCAGCTCCTGGAATTCATCATGTATGACTTCCTCTGGGTTGCAAATTCCTTTCATGAGCTTTGAAACCATGGCTTCTCTTAGATAAGAATATGGCTGCTCATCGTGCACACCAACCCAAGAAAGTTTTCGTTGCTTTCTCCTTGCAAGAAATCGGGACATCTCTCTTTGGGCCGCTTTACGGGTACGGTAGGCATGAACCACAAGCCCTTGAATCCGCGACCGATCTAGTGGAGTGGTTAATACATCCATAGCACCGGCATCAAGACAGCGGGCAATCTGCTTGTGCTCCAACGAGATAGGTCCTTGAGAATCTGGTTGACTGGTAGGGCCAGTAGCCACATTGTCGCTGGGCGCATCGGGAGTAGGAAGACGCAAGATAGCAATGGGAATGACCAAATTTGGCCCCTCTTGAGCTTGGATATCGTTCGAAACACCTGATAGAAGGGACAGGCCCCGTGCTTCGTCGGACTGCGTTGAAAATGTGAAAGTGCGGTGGATGGAGCCCGGTGACGGAGGAGCGTTGTCTGCCCACGAGGCACGACTGGCTTTTCGACGAGCCAGGTTTGACTCTTCGCCGCTGAAGTCCACCTCGAAGAATGCGAAAATCGGGTTACACTCGCTGCCCGACCGGTCGCTGAACTCGGCCAACTTGGCAGCAAAGGAGGAACCGTTGTGGCAGAGATAAACTGTAAGATCGGGAGTAATTAGTAACTCAACAAACACAGCACAGTCTGCATAGCCTACCTTGTTTGCACACTAATAACAGCTGCTCCACATCCGCCTGCAGGGACTCTGGTTCTTCGGGGGTTGTGAAGGAACCTACAGACGATACAGTTGAAGCATCGATGGAATTTCTGCGCACCCACCTCTCCGACCGCACTCGGTCATCGATGTAGAGGCCCGCACAATCGACGCGGTCAAACATGGTGTTAGAAGGTATAGAAGGTATAGAAGGTATAGAAGGACCCCCGATCAGGCTGTGTCGCTAGAATCACAAGACTGACAGGAGCTCAATCGGAGTAAAGACAAGGGAAGGAATCGGTCGGAACGGTCCTGACTCGCATATGGCTCAGATGACGAAGACTGAGGTGTCCAGCTGGGGGGTGTGGTGGAAGGTACGAGTGACGAGGACGGTTTTGGAAGATGGGGAAAAAAAAACGAGCGGCGAGGTTGGGGATATGGAAGATCGGGAAGAGAGCCGAGTGAATCGGCACAAAGAAAGTCGGGAGAAGGAATGGCAGTCGGTAAGCAAGCTCTCGGTTCACCGAATCGAACAATGTGGTTGTTTCCTGCAGCGAGGCAGTCCAAGTCGCGTTGTGGACTGGAGGTTCCGAGACAACCAAAGCCTAGACTCCTAGACTTGTCGCACTAGACAGATCGAGCGCGCAACCCACTTTTTCCACCCCGGAGTCGGATTCGGAAGGGCGATGGGATGAAAGCGACACGTGAGTCGAGGACGAAGGGGGTTCAATTGAAAGAACAGAAAGGGAGAGGGCGGGAAAGGACGTCAGTTCGACATGGTGTGTAGCGTTGTTAGCGTGTAAGCGGTGAGATTAACAAAGAAAAGAGGGAAAGGGGAGAGAAGAGAGAAAAGAGAAATAAAGAAGTTGTAAAAAGAGCAAAAAAACAGCCAAAGCTGAGGACAGTGGAGGGGCGAACACGGGGAAGGGGCTTCTTTCCTCCTTCCAGAAGGCCTTGGGGCGGGACGGGATGATCCTCAAGTAATCTTAGTACAGGTTACAGGTTACTAGTAGGTATTGATTGGGTTATTAACCGGTGTTTTCTACTTGATATATATAGTCTGTTATCTATGATATTATTCTCTGGTATTATAAGGTAAATCATTTATATATATATATATATATATATATATATATTAACTCATTCTCTTTTCCCTTGATACCATCTCTTCCTCTGGCAGAGCCTCCGATTGTAACCTGTGGACCCAATGACGCCTTTCTCTTTTTTTCTCTTTCTTTTTTTTTTCTTTCTTTCTAGAAGGTCAGCGGGTTAGTCATCGCAGATTCTTGTAACACAATACACCTGGGTGCTGGGGGTGGCTATGCAGTCCACAACATACATAACATACATAACATACAGAACTAGATAACATCGAGAAGCCCCGGATATTTAATTTAGATATACCCCAGATATATGTGTGTATATATAATATATATATATACAATGTACATAGTGATATAGATAGATTCAGTTATACAAGATAATCAAGTATTTTATACACATAAGTACCATATGGTGAACCCAAGTTATACATCCACTGTCACACTCGTGCAGAATCGAAAAAAAGCAAAAGAAAGTAAAAAAAGTAAAAAAAAAAAGCAAAAAAAAGCAAAAAAGAGAGTGGATAGGACGTTTAGGCCCATTTGGGGCCAAATCTGACGGAATACCAAATAATCCGAGGTGATCTCATCGACTGCTGATTAGTCGACTTTTCCGTCTCCACTTCCAGAAATGGATCACCTGCACAATTTCATGCATTCAGTGTCTTTAACTTGACACAGTTCTTTATTATCCGGATAAAATAGTATATAAAATCTATGCAAACATATATATATGTATATACATATATAGAGAGTTTCCATACTATGGATGTATATGGTTAATATGGCTAATATCGGCTGTGAGCCTTTACCTAATTTCCCCATCGTCCACGGTTCAGTTGATGATCGGTTCCATGTGATTGGGAGGGGGGACCCTGTCCAATCAACACGAGGCAGGGATAACTGCATGGCCTGGTACTTTCAAGGTAAACGTTTAGAACTTGGGGGATTGAAAAAGTACCTACAAACCCCCTACAAGTTAAAGTTCTAGTGTTCGAGTGTTACATAGGTCACTGTACGTATTTCCTCTGCCGGGTGGGGCTTTCCTATCTTAGCTGCCGCCGCTTTTACGAGGGCGCTCAGAGTCAGGCTCACTGAGTAAGTTTCAGTCCGGGCTCAGACTCAGTGAGCTGCTCAGATACATCACGTGATAATGCCGTGAGGTCCCATGAGCGCTCAGTGATTGTGATTGGGTGCTCACTGATCGCTTAGTGATTGTGGTCGAATGCTCACTGATTGCTCACTGATTACTCAGACTGATCGGAGGCATCTATTGTGCGCATTAGTCCACGCTCAGTCCATACCCAAAAGAGCACTTTACCCCACAATATTGTTTATTTTGCGATCACCTTTTGATAGCCCTCATTTCTCACTAAGCCCCCATTTCTTGAGGTGCACGATCTTCTAGTCTTATCCCCCTCTCAAAAATTAACGCACCAGTACACAATGACGCAAAATTTTAGGTCATCATGAATTACTGAATTATAAATTGGAACTATTTCCCTACTCTATACCTACAAGATAGCTTTCTTAGTTTTCTACCTTATCCTTTCGGCTTTTCGCCTTTCTTTGTATTGTGTGAAAATTTATTAAGCTATGGGTAAAAAACTCTTCTTTTCTAAAAAAGAAGAAATCGCCGGAGAGAAGCGCTGCAGACAATTGGTAGAGAGCGGCTATATTTTCGGCGCTCTAAGACCAAGAAAATGTACTACGGAGCTGTTAAAGTTTGGATGAAGTGAGTTACCATGCAATTGTACATGATAAGTACCCGGTAAATAAGCTACTGACTTGCTGTTAGGTTCGTTAGATAGTATGGAATCGAGGGCTACAACGCCGGGCCAGGGTGTGCGATTCTAGATCATACACTCATTAAAGAATTTCTACGGTGGTACAGTCATATAGCGCGAGGGAAAAAGAGTAAAAATAGACGGTTAGTGATAACATTGGTTCTCAATTATACGGAAAGGCTATTTAGTGGATTTAAAGAAGAGTTACAAAGATTGTTTTAGAAGACAGGAAAGCAATATCTAGCGTAAGTATGGTGGAGGTCACCATAGGGACTCCCTCCTCCAACGCTTCCCACCCAGGCATTGAAGTTGTTGAAGCCCCCATCACATGATGTGGTAATGTCGATGGTCTTGGGATTTTGTACCATTGTGTCACCAACAATCAAACTGATTTAAACCATTCCGATTGGTGTAGCTACGCCGCTCCCAAACCGGATAGTAGCTCCAACCGAGCCATCGGGTATATAGTCCCACTTCATAGATTCACCGTTGACAAGCACCGCTACATTACCGCTGCTAAATAATGACATAACCCAAATTCGAGCTTCTAATGTTCCCTTTGGGTTGTATTCAATTTATAGCTGAGAAGCGGTATTAAGTGTTATTCCCCTAACGTCGTAGTAGTCTAGCGGATTTAGAGTATACCAGAAGGTAGCTAGATCGTTACCCATCAAGGCCTTTCTAGTTTTATATAAATCAATCAAGAAAGGAAGCATATCACGCCATCTATCATAGGGTAACCTGTCACGAAGTCGAACGGAGCTTCACCGATATTAAGGGCAGCCAGAGCGTTCTTACGAATTGGGCCAATATAATGAGATTCGCTATAATCATTCCAAGAGATGATTTCAACGAACTCCGGCATTGGATCAAGAGCTTAAAGCTCTTGCCAGCGGTCGTGCTAGAGGCTACCACTATTCTAAAGCTAGTTCTTATTATATCCTGGCAAATTGGTGTAAAACCAAGGAGAAATGGCTATCATATATGGCTTTCCCTCTAGATATTAGATATAGGAGGTATCGGTATAGGTATCCATGGTTTAATTCCCCTATGGCCACGCAGACCAGCTAAATAATCCGTCGGCAACTCCATTTACTAATACCACGGCCGGCTTAGCACCGATAGAAGACCAGTCTAGCACGAAGAAGCAATTTGTTTTTACTTTGATTATCACCTAGTCATCTACATTACCAGGTCCTTCAAAGGTAGACATAAAAGGCTTCCCATCATACTAGAAGTATGAAGAGCTAGAACTATATTTTTAGATCATGCTAGTGATAACATCTTGGTCCCAAGGCCCATTACCAGCATAGTCGGATGAGAAGAATAGCCTAAATCCTTTCGCCTCGGCAGTAGTGAATGCTATAGCCACGGAAGCGTCATTAGTCTTATCTTCCCATACCATATTGAGGGCGAATGCATCGATATAGGTATCCTAGGCTAACTTGAAGTCTAACTACTAGTTAGAAGTAGTATAGTTCTCGGAGTTTATAACCTTAATAGTTTTAATATCATCCTTTTACGTTAAGATAATACCATCTAGAGTGGAGTTACATACCATAAAATGGGCAAACACAGCTTTTGTATCCGCCTAGTGGATAACCTAAAAGGTCACCACCATGGCAAGCCATGCAAACCAATTCATTATCATAATGGTGGGCGAAAGGAAAAGTGATGAAAAACTCCGCTACTAGACACCTATAGTCCTTTTATAATCTTTTAATCAAGCCCCTATCGCCTTACACCACTGGGGTAGGACATTTAACAGGTGAAAATTTCCACCACATAAGTCTACCTTTCCGTAAAGAGCTATAGCCTCGCTTATATTTTGGTACTAGATATATAGAGTGGAAATTATATTATATGAGGTATTATCTCTAGTAGTCTCGAAATTGGACTAGGTGGTAAAATTCATTCTAGCGTTAAGTAGTTCTAGGGAGCCCTATTTCTTCGGATATGATTAATACCTAGGTACCACACGATGAATGCGAGCAATTTATTACACTCGTGGACTGATATATATAACTAGATATTGCTGTTTATTGCAAGATTCGATATAGCTAATGGTATTACCTGCCTTCGTGTAGGTATAACGGCACATACTCGATATAGCTCTGTCGAATTATTCTGTTAAATCGTGATAGCTCAACAGCTATGTGAGTACCGGCGGGGTAAACCATGAGCGAAATTACTATAAGACGCCACAATTTAATACCACTAACAGTAATCAGCAGACCATGGGTTTTCTAGGGCAGGGGCCATAAGTTTAGGAGGAACTCGCTCGAGATAGTTTAGCGGCCCACTTCGGTTGATGCCGGCGCAGTCCTTGCGCCTAGCTCTGATTGCTTGGACGCTAAGGACGAATGTCCATACATATTGTAATAGGGGACACTGAGGTACTGAACTAGTAGATCTTGGTAAATGGCGACGGTGATTTATCTAGCCGAACTTTTTATTTTGCCGTATTGTGTATTGTAGGCTCCACTCGGGCGAATAGGCCTAATATAGAATTGGATTAGACTCAATCATAGGTAGATACGGCCAAGATCATGTCTAATATCCGAGCCACTTGCTTAGCTCTATTACCGATGGGACGAATGTAACGTTTAGGCGGCGTTGGACCACACAATGCCTTTAAATCTTGCTAGTATGTCTTGGCAACGGGTTACACACCATAATCGGTACTTATACGGAGTACGGAGTATAACACTGCCGTTCGCAATTATGCCGTTAGAAAAAAAAAATGAGATTTTCTATCTCATTAGAGAATACGGAGTAGTCGGCTCTTTGTCCGAGTTACTTGTTGGTTTACTTTCTTTTGGCACCTCGTTCTGCGCTTCCCTTCACTTTTCACGTCCCTCCCTTATCTTTCATTATATTCCATTCATTCACCTTATCCCTCCCGAGTCCTAATATTAGTCGCACAGTATGATGCTAGCTATTGTCAGCTTGTGAGTATTCCTCTCTGCACATGTGGAACTAGAACCGCAGATTTTTCTAGAGACCCTAATAAGCAAATAGCATTATCCTTATTTTGATCTTTACCTCCTTCGCTCCGTGTATACGTCACGCTTGGCTAGACAAGGGCACTGGAGACATTTCATTGTTCTACCTACTTTTCAATGTCTTTTGTTCCACTGAGCATTTACTTTTTGTCTTCTTTTACACTATCAATTTCCCTATTGAGACAGGTTACTGGACGCATCATCCACGTAATGCACTTGACTGGGTTAATTTTGTTCAAGTGCTAGGCGTGTGGGCATTGTGGAATATCCTGTGAGCTCAAAACATTGCACTTCCTAGTGATTATATAGCGACCAGAGACTGACCAAAATGTCTAGATTGGGGCTCAACCTCTACTATAGACCCACTAGTCGCCTTTGGAAGACTTTGATAGTAGTGATTTATTTCGGCTTTCTCATTGTATCCATAGTCCCTGTTATCGCAGATGCAGTTTCTGATATATTCTGTCCTCCACACTATCCGAACTGCCCCGAGATTGAGCGGGATCCAATTGCCCTCTTCCAGGGCCTTCATGCCGTCATACTTCTGCCATTTCTTACGACCATACCACTTGGCATAGGAATATTCCAACAAGCCCGTATGCCGTTACAAACTCAAAGTCTGACTGGACTAAAGTTTCAGGCAGTTGCTTTCATGCTCTCAGCCATCTCTTGGGTCCTAAGAGTCTCTGTTCCATGGGATCTATACCTAGATGGTGGACACCCAATCATTCTGGTTGTCAATGCATGGTACCACATGGTTGGGTTTGTCGCTATCAACGATGCATTCTTCGCTCTAGGGCAAGGCTTCTTGCTATGGTTGTCTTTGCGGCAGATACGACGTGCGGAGGAAGGGGAAAGACAGCCGCTTCTAGGGTGATACCTTATGTTTATGTACCATACCATGATTCTAGCTTTTAGTTTTAGATCACATAGACCCTTTCTAGTGATATTCTCTATTAGGATGTCATTAACTCCTTTTATTGTACCATTTTCCATCAGTATATACGATCTGCTATTTTAAATCCAAGGATATTCATAAATAATTTATAATTTGACATTTTATCTACGCAAAAGCATAGTGGCCAGTAATGCATTGAGGCCTCGGTACCTCAATTTGGCCTGATATTGGCCTTATCCTCACCGTTTTCAAATATAATACAATGCATTGTAAACCTTTCAGTACGGAATAACTACAAGTACGCCGGACTACCGGAGGCTTTAAGGCCCGAAGGCCTAAATTGCTATGCCCTTGGGTACGCCACCCCACCTACTAGTTCAAAGGTCCCTCTCTCCCTCTCTCTCTCTCTTTTTTTTTCTACCATCCTTTTCTTTCCCTGTTTATTCCTACCTTCTCTATTTCCCCCCATACCTTTTCCTAAAGTTACCATGGATCCTGAGCTTAAATCAATTATTAAGTTTTTTGAACATGATAGACCGTGAGATTCCCCCTCCCTACCCATTATTCCAACCTAATAGATATCCCAGTCCAAACACGCCTAGACTTTCCATGGAGATTGAGTCGATGTTCCCAGTTATATGTCTCTCTAACCCGATAGGAGGGGTTATTATTACTATTCGTCGGGCAGAGGATGACTGTGACAAGCCCTGTATCTTCCGCTGGAGTGGTATATATGATGCATGGGGTCCCTCTGGCTTCGCAATCTTTCAACACACGCCAGAGGGTCTAAAAAGGGTCGAAGGAACCCCTAAGCGGCCACCTCCTCTGACCGTCAAGATCACAGGATATGAAGTTGAAACAGAAGAACTTCTCCCTGGACAAACTCTTAGGAGAAATATAGGCCCCCTGCATCCCTTTCTGGATCACATGGTGGCTGGTGAGAAATATGAGCTAATCTGGCTCGGGGCTGAATATGCCTTGTGGGATTGGGGCACCTTACGCGAGCATTGGGAGCAAGAAATTGGGAATAATTCCGGGCTACCCCTTGTTGTCATCCCGGGGGGGGGCCTCCCGTTCTTTTCTCTGCGTAGAGGTAGAAGAACCTAGGGAGACTAAGCCGTACGATATTCCTCTGATAGAGGAATCGACCCGAATGTGAGAAATTCTTTAACCCGATATCCGTCTTCATCCTAACTAATACAATTTTCATAGTCCTGGAACCCCTTATATGAGTGTGTTTCTCGAAGGTCCATCAGAAATGTCTAAAACGGAAAGGTGTTTTGAGATTAAAATGAAGGTCACCTATGGTGGTCTCACGAGTGAGGACCATAAGGCTACCAATGATAACACAAAGCCGATTATCATCCACGATTATACTTTTGATTATGATCAATGTCGACTGCAACGCCGCTACCCCGATTACGATCCGTCAAGAAATTCGAACGGGGATTCTACACAGTGGAAGACTTATTTTGACGACGAAGAAAATCCGGGTTGGAGGATTGTAGATGAACCTGACGTTGAGATCAACGTTACGGATCCCGAGTTTTTCCGCAGTCTTAAACCAGGGGAATCTTTTGTTAGAACTCTTCGCTTTGAATCTTCCGACTTGCATCCCGATACAGTGGTCGGGGACACATATCGATACCAGTACTGTGGTGGCCGCGTTGACTGGTGGATTTGGGGTGATTTCAAAGAGCATGCGAAGACTGTAGTGAAGTTACCATGTTGGCTGCATGGTCGTGTCGTCGACCCCACTGATAATGATGGAAGGCCGGTCATAATGGTCCCTTCATCTAATTTTGTCGAGTTTACTATTGTTGATTGATACGAATGGGTTCTCTTTGATGTAATTTTTGACCCCAATTTTAGGTATTAGAATATAAATTCATTCAATGCATATTCGGCGAGGATGATATATTTTCTGATTGCTATGTTGTAGTTTAAATATGTTAGGCAAATGAGGGGCCTAGACCATCCAGTAGACATAATCGATGAGCAAATCAGAGCGCTCAGGTGACGCTGGGTCAGTCATCCAGCTTATGTAACGATCAGGTGATGCTCAGCAAAAAGCGGCAAGGTAGCACTAAGACGGAAATGGAAAGCCAAGAAGTGGAGGAAATCAAGTACATAGGCAGACCTAGACCTATTCGGGATTCTGCCAATGGTAAGGGTGGGGTTTGCTACTCTTGTCGATCTCTTGGCTATAACCTATCAGATTGTACGGAGTACGGAGTACATATAATATGTATGGTACACAGTCACATCTCGGAATATTGTACTTATCTGAACTATCCCATATATTATTTCAATAGAGCAACTCTACTCAAGAACAACAATAATCTTCCCCTTAGTAGTGTTACTCTCAAGCAAATTATGCGCCGCCTCAATCTCCTCAAACGAAAATACCTTCTCCACAAAAACCTTAAAAGTCCGATCGCAGAACCGAGGCAAAGCATGCTCAACAAGCGCATCCCTCAATTTCCGCTGGTACCCTAGATCCCGACTGCGCAGGGTACTCCCCTCTATCCGAACACGCTTAAATAGCAATGGCGCAATATTAACCCCCTCAGGTAACTTACTGCCACCCATAAGCCCCAGCAAGACGATGCGACTGTCGCGAGCCGCTACGTCCAGATTACCCTGGAAATACGTTGCGCCGACGAAGTCCACCGTTAGATCAACGCCTGCACCTGCCGTCGCGGTCTGGATCTCTTTCGCCCAGTCTTGGGTTTTGTAGTTGAAGGCTTTGGTCACGCCGAGCTCTTTCTCGAGGAAGTCGACTTTCTCTTGTGAGCCCGCTGTCGCGTAGATGGCTTTTGCGCCCGCGTCTTTTGCCAGTTGGATTCCGGAAATTGACACCGAGGACGCGCCGGCGTGCCAGAGGACGCTTTGGCCCGATTGGAATTCGCCGATTAGGAACAGGGCTTGGGAGGCCGTGATCCAGGTCTGTGTGTGGGGGTGGTTTGGTTAGCAATGGTTCGCTTACGTGAGAAAGATATATGTGCGCACCTCCGGCACTCCAGCTGCCTCTTCCCAGGATAGCTCTTTGGGCTTGTGCACTAGCATATGAGTAGAGACGGCGATGAACTCTGCGTAGGCACCGCCGTATGCAAGCCCGAACACTTCATCGCCGATCTTGAAGTTTTCGTGTCCGTCTGGCCCGAAACTCTCGATCACGCCGGAGAACTCTACGCCCATGGTTGACGGTGCGTGGGGTGGGAGAGGGTATAGGCCATTACGCTGAAGAATGTCCATGCGGTTCAATCCAAAGGCCCGAATCTTGACGATGGCTTCACCTTCTGCAGCGGTGGGCTTGACAATCTGGTCGATGAAGAGGTTTGTTGCGGGGCCTTTGCCGCTTTTGATGCCTGGGGGTTGTTAGACTAGGATTTGACATTTTATAGAGTGTTCGAGGTGTGGATATAGAGGAAAGAAAGTGAGGGTAGTGAAGTGAAGGGTAGATCTGTTAATATCGGTTCATGTATGGTCCTCAATGCTTGAATCATGCAGATAATATCAGGTGGGGGGATGTTCTTTAACCCCGCGTTCACTTACCGATAGCTCGCATGGTGTCGCTCATCTTGAGGGATGTGTAAGTGTTCAATGGGTGTTTACTGTGCAAATATTGGCAGAAGATATCTTTTATATCCCCAACAGCTAACAACGATCCAGTTATGACGAACTGCCCTCATCCAGGCATTTGATCGGCATTTGTCAGCATCGCCAGCCACCGAGGTTCAACAGGGGTTGATAATCCATGCGAGTGCCGGACAACCGAGTGGATGATGTACGAGTGTGAAAGAATCGGAAAGAAGATGTAGATCGTAGCAATGCTAATCAATTCATCTAACTGGAAATATTGGGTAATGGTAATATCAATCATAAAGTGGCCAGTCCTACTCCATGCAATCCATGATTTTCGACGATGTCAAGCCCTCCAACCACTCCATAACAAGACTCCACGGACTTTTCCCAGGTGCCGTAATTCAAGACGCCAGAAAAAAAAACCAAGCACGTAAGAAAAGAAGAAAACATAAAGCGCGAAAGATGGTGGCCGACAAGATCAACCGGCTGGAGAAGCTCGGGATCACCGTGGCTAGAAAGGAAAGAAAAAGAGAAAAAAAAAACAAACAGAAAAACACACCAGAAAGGAAGCCCAACCCTGGACATACTTTTTGTTCATGGAGTGCCGTGGCATGCATATGCAGTAGCAGTAGAAACAAATAGGAAAAGGACATAGGTCACTATCATACAACTCGATTATGAGCAAGCACTCGGGTGGGGATATTGTTATGAGAGAAGGTTCTTCAGTGATGGACTTGCGCTTGCCCCAGTCCCGGCCCCTGTGCCATTGACCCCAGAGTGTCGACTGCTTGGTGGCCCGCCCATTAAGGGAGGTGGTGTATCTTCCGGTCGAGTGGGAGGGGTGGCAGTGGGTCCCCGCGGGTCAATACGTGCCTGCGTCACTGGTGGTGAGTGAGAGGGAGCTGCTACCACACGCTCAACAGAGTACATGCGAGGAGGCGGGCCGCCATTGAGAGCGCTCAGCGAGGTCTGCGGTGAGCGGTTGATTGTCGTCGCTTGCACGATTGGAGGGGACGCGGACGCCGCATATGATCGCGGCGGCGGCTGCGAAAGATGCGGCGAGCGGGCCGGCACAGGACCATACGGGCTCTGGTGGGCGGAATACGGCGGCGGTGGTCCCGAAGGCCCAGCGCTGGTATAGTGTTGAGGTGGTGGTCCTGCGGGATGAGGAGGCGGATAGTTATTCATGTGATGCGGAGGCGGCTGTGCTGGGGGATAAGGAGACGGCGACATGCCGTTGCGAAGGCCGATATCGGGTGTGTGGCGTTGCTCATATGGTCCAGTGTATCCTGGTCCGGGGAGTCCGCTAGGGGGGTGAGCGGGAGGCATCGGCCGCCCAAGCACCCCGCTAGGAGGGGGAGGATGTGGGTGTTGGTGTGGATGTGGGTGCGGCAAAAAGGTATGACCTGCATGACCTGCATGGTTTGGATGATTTGCATGACCGGGCATTCGTGAAGTGGGTATCATGGGACGTTGAGCGGTGTAAGGCGATGGCCGTTGGTCAGGCGTAGGCTCTGGCACAGGCGGAGGCGGAGGAGGCGCCGGATTCTTTAAGTGGCATTTATGACATTCATATGCCTGTTCGCAAGGATCTCCATTGTGTTGAGGGAAGGCACCCTGAGGCGGATGATGAGGGTGTCCTGAGCCATTGGCCATGGGAGGTCGCCGCCCAATAGCCCACCACCTAGGACTAAAGCCGGTGGCACAACGAACGCATTTGCGGTTAGTCTCCACGCCAGGAGCAGCCGGTCGCGGTGCAACATGATTGTCGGTATCAATGTCCATGGGATCTTCAGTCACTTCCTCCAGAGCCGGTTGAGATTTGTGGGGTTCCTTTGAAGCTGGCGTAGTACTCGTCGAAGCCCGGCGGTTCACATTGGTAGAAGTATGTGGCGGGGCTCCAAGAGATTGATGCATGTATGCCGCTTTGCGAACGGTTCCGGTAAGGGTGAGATCGGCCTGCTTGTAGGTCTGGGCGAACAACTGGAGAGCGTTTAGATGGTTCTGGTTTGTCTGCTCGCCGATTTCGTGCAGAACAGTCGGCACGTTGTGGTTTGGACAGTAAACAGCAGGTGTCGCTACTCCAACATCTTCGCCCAGACGGATAGCTCGCATGCTGTCGCGACGTGAGCTCTTTACGGGTGTGATATCAAAGCCGAACCGGTAGTGTGCTTGGAAAGCGCAGCCCACGTGGAAATGGGCATTGCAGCCAGCAAAGCTACATGGTACACATGCGCCTTTACTTGACTTGCAGACCTTACACGTCTCGCGCCACCGCTCCTTGGGAATAGATCCGAACCCTTCCGCAGGCTCAAGCTCCTCTGCATCGCCGTACTTCAACTCCGGGGTCCACAAGGTGCAAAGCACGTGGGCCCAGTTGTTGCCTGCAGTACGCTTCAGGGGTTCCCTAGGACCGATAGGCTTGCCAACGGCCTCCTGTCGCTGGCGATAAAGCTTGATAGCTTCAGCAACCATCTCCTTCTCCATGCGTTCCTTTTCCTTGTCACGCTCAGTCTTCTTCCGGGAGCTGCTCTTGGGCGTCTCCATGAGGTCGTGCTCGGTCCACGAGACTGGGCAAAGAACACAAGTGTAGTTTGTAGAAATTGAGGGAGTGCGGTCATTGGAGCACATATCACACAGCCATTTGTTGCTAGGGCGCCAATCCCGCACACCGTAGCAATTACGATGGACTGTAAGACGGCAATCCCGACATGAAAGATGCTCTTCACCCGAAGGTTCCACTTGGTTGCAGATTGAACAAGGGAGAGTCTTGGCCTTTGGCGGGTCGGGAATAATCGGAGGAGCTTCCACCACTTTCTCGGGGGCTGTCTTCTTCTTCGGTATAGGCTCGACAGATGTCGCGGCTGAAGGTGCGGGGGTTTCCTTGGCCTTCTTTTTCGTCGGATCCACCTTACCTTCCACCTTTGCCTCCGCCTTTCCTTCCATCATGAGTCGAGGGTTTGTATCAAGCGGAATGCCCATCGCGGTAGCTGTAGTTGCCGTAGCAGGAGTAATCATGAACGGGGTTTCGGTGGCTACAATCAGTTGCGCGAGCATTTCCTCGTCGATTCGGCGTCGCCATGACTTGTTACCGCTGCTTGCAATCCTCTTCGCAACCTCGTCAACATCCTCATATTGAATCCCGTACTTTCGCCATAGCAGAGCGCAGCGAAGACAGAGTGCAACGGTGAGCATCGGGCCCTTGTCTTTCTTGTTTGAGGGCTCAGACGGAATAACGGTGCCTGGTGGAACTAGAGGTGCACGCCGCCACTGTCGCGAATGGCGGGCGGTGCAGAACTTGCAATGGAATCCACGCTTCTGGACAATGGCTTTCTCGGAATCAAAGGCGGAATCATCATGATCGTCCGCCACGTCGTCAAGGAGCTTAGATGAAATCACACTGTGGCGTCGTACCTCCTTCTTACCACGTCTGCCTTCATAACTGCCCCAAATCTTCCGACCACTGGGGGTCTTCTTCCACATGTAGTAGAAACGGACGATCTGATAGATATGGACAGTCTTGACGTGCTTCATGATATTGCGCCATTCGGATCCATACTTGGCGACACCCTGCTCAAATAGCTTGAGCTCCTCCGGTCGAATGTGGGGCTCCTTGAGATCCTTGTATTTGTTGGTTTTCTTCAGCTTAGCAAGGGCAGCCTGAACATCGAAGCTCTCCGAGTAAAGAAGTGCAAGGGCTCTGTCGAGAAAATTCGTGCTGTATTTCTCAACTCCAATACTAGGAGCCAATTCCTTGGCTTGGCGCATGTAGTCATCAATGAACTTTTCCCGATCCGCATCGCTTAAGTGAGAGCCGGGGGCATCATCTTCACCACGGGCGAGGATCTGGTCAGAAGTGGGCATTTTGAATTGAAGTTCGGCTGTCCGCGCCTGCTTTCCGTTGATTGCGACCGGTTCATCCAGACCACGATGCACGTAGCCCGCGGGCTCATCTTGGACCCACTTCGGTCGGTTTGCCCTTTCGTGCTTTGCCGCTTCCATTGCTGCCTGCGCATCCTTGGAGAGCTTTCCGTCCTTTTTGCCGCCGGAAACCTTTGATTTCTTCTTCGCATCAAGGGGCTTCACATATTCAACTGCGCGGCCCGGCCAAGCCGGGACCATTGCCTGGTGTCGAGTTCCTAGACGTGAGCTAGCTCGGGGGTAAATTCGATCATCGTAGTCCAGAGCATCCTCCACGCGGCAGTGAATACCCAGGTATCGGTAAGGCCACATTTTGGCCTGTGCAATCTGTTCCACAGTTGCGGGCTGAGGCATGGAATCTTCCTCGGCTCCGGGAGTGCTGACGGAGGTACCGTTTGCTCCACCATTCGCATGATTATGAGGATCCTCTTCCTCCTCTTCTTCCACGATCACATCTTCGCCGTCTGTTCGGATGCTGCCAGTTAATGGGGTATTGCGTGCCTCGAGTTTGCGCTCTTGGGCGCGACTGCAAGCGGCACAAGCCCAAGCAAAGCCTCGAGCGGGCTTTTTGGTCAAGGCGGGTCGTACACATTGCATGTGATATGTTGAATGGCAAACCGCACAGTCGACGGATTCGGAGGTTGCAGCGTATAAACGGCATCGCTTGCAAGTTTTAACGGCACCCGTCAATTCCTTCCCTTTGCCAATCTCAACAAGAATGAATTTCCAGCGTTCGTCGAGAACCTTCTTAACGTTTGCCGGCACATTAATGATATCTTTAGTCGGAATGACATCGTAAAGACGATGAATATATCGGTCGAACATTTTGTCGTACCAGAAACTGTTCCTCGTCTTCTTGTAACAACCCAGGTCTTCAATCTCCGACACGTGTCGAATATCACACTTGCCCCGCAATGAAGAAAGGGGGCAGGTGTCGGAGTGCATTGAAGCAAAAACAAACCGAGTGTCAGGAGAATGGCGCTGAATATCTCGTGGGCGGTAGTACCAATTGACTCTCATGGCCTCAATGAAGCCACCCGGCTTGGTTTTGGATGGAAGAAATTCCATGATGCGCGCTAGATAATATGGCTCACCCGGAGGTTCACAAATTAAATAAACATGGTCTATACAGAATGATTAGTTTCGTAGGAATCACCTTTTGAAGCAAGTGGGGACTAACCATTGAGGGCAAAAGTGGTGCCATCATCGGCTATTAATTGGCCATCCTGCAGATACGGCCCTGAGTTTTCGAAGCTCATCATATTGGTGAAATAACCCCCCTCAGAATCGCCTGGAGGGGAGGTGAAGATCTTCTTCACCGCGCCACCCGAGTTAGGGGTTGAATTTGGCGTGCTGGCGGGCTGTTTACGTTTTCTCAGATTAGATCCATTCACATCTTCCGGTCTGGCGGAAAATGACGAGGTGCCAGGAATGGCATCTTTTGCCGAGCCATTTGCACTCTGGCCATTGGTCAAGCTCTTTCTTGGTTGCGCCGACGAGGTCTTCTCATCGATATTAGCACCGTTGACAATGTTGTTGAGTGCCACGCCATTATTTCTTTTGGCTGACTTTGAGTTCGGCGCGGAAAGATCAATGTCAGCGTCTAGGTCACGGTCCTCGGCATAATTTGGCCGAGGGGCATTACGACCTCTCGATCGCGTGCCATACGCGGTGACGGAGCCGTTGGCCGAATCGGCTACTGCCTCCGGAGAGTTGGGGGTGGTCATTGAGTGAGTTCCTTAGTCATCCACCGGCAAATGAATGATGAATGGGGGGAAGAAGATGAGAGAAGGAAGAAATATAAAGCCAGGGAGCTGTGGCGGATGATTAGTGGGAACTCGTAATCTTGGAACCTTAGCAAATGCGGGAAAGGACACGCCCAATGGAAAGTGGAATGGCGAAAAATCTCAAAATACGGGTAATACGGGTAAGTGGGCAGATATGAGGTTCACCGGTAGACGCGAATAATCCAGGGAGTTGCGAAGGGGAAAGTGGAAAAATAGAAGTGGGAAAGACAAAGAGTGGACCGTGTCAGATCTTATTTCTCTGCAGGGGTGAAAGGGTGTTTCCGAGATATCAAGAACAATCCGGGATAGAAGACATTGATAGGGGACCTAACGCTAAACAATAGGAACTGCCAAAAAAAAAAGGAAATCAAAAGGAATGAGAGAATCGAAGATGAAGAATAGTAACTTACAGAGATGAATATAAAATAAAAGAAAAATTAGAAAGGAAGGATTGAAGTCAATAAAGGGGAGAATATAATAGAAGAATGAGTAAAAAAAAGAGAGAAGAGAGAAGAGAGTAGAGAGTAGATAGAGTGGAGGGGAGGGATGGGTCGGGAGAAGCGGGTCAAAAGTGATTTAGCGGGAAAAAAAGACGATATAACCCAACGGGGGAATGGGGAAAAAAGAAGGAAGAAAAGAAAAGGGAGGGAAAAAAAGAAAAGAAAGTGTCGAGGATCCCGACCTGGCCCCTAGTCCTAATATGTTAATATGACGGATCCCTAAAGACATGGGAACCAGAAACCTCTTTTGGACCTCCCTTGCTCAATCTACTGAATATTTTCTTTTCTATGACACAGTACGGACACCGTAGAGGAATGCTGGTATGTATACTTCCGAACTTCACAAGGGGATGTTATGGTGGTATGAGGTCAGGTTTGAGCTTTTAGTATCTAGAAAGAGAGTTATGGACTGATATTGGGGGGGTAAAAAAATATTACCAGATACAAGAGTAGTACCTTTCGAACTATTTCCTATTTGTGCTATTTTTGCTATTTTTACTATTTTTACTATCTTGGCTGTTTTGGCTGTTTTTGCTGGAGTTTGTCCCCGTTCGCCTGATCCTGTGCGACCAAACACCGGGATTGGCGAATCTCGGGAAGAGGCAAAAGGGGGAATCATCTATAAGTTGTAAGTTGTAAAGTTGTGTATAGAATACTTGTGGGTCCTTCAGTATCATTGTCGGATATCGAGGGTCTATGAGTTAGGAAATAATCCAATATCCCAGAGCATGCACGGTGAGTACCATGAGTATCAAAAGTATCAAAAGTATCAAAAGTATCAGAAGTATCATAAGTATCAGAAGTATCATAAGTATCAGAAGTATCATAAGTATCAGAAGTATCATAAGTATCAGAAGGTCATCATGTAGGTAATTTAACCTTCTGATAACAATCAATGCCGCCGAGAACTGGCCGAGAGGACCGTGAAGGTCTGAACTCTTTGGGTATAACCTGCCGGCTTACTCCGTTGAGCAATCCACTTATAGGACAGTGTGATTTTTATTATGAAAAGCACATTTGGAATATACTAGTGATGTCTCTGTGCACACACCTTAGTATGTGAACTGACCTAGGGCTAAGGTAAGACGTTCATCTAGATATACGTATAACGGCGATCAGACCTCCAAGGAACAAATCCAACCCCATCCCGACAACAATTACAGTTATCACCTTTACGATTGGTTCAAATTTTGAAAGGTGCTCCCTCTTCGTATTAAATCTGACTTGAAACGTCGTCCCCTAGCAACTTTTTCCCCGGAGGAAATAGAGAAATAGAGAAATAGGGAAATAGGGAAATAAGAATAATAAGAATACATATTGGGATATATATCACATTCCACGATGCATGCTGACTGAATTCCATGTTATCGCCACTACTAAACCCTCATAAACTTGCTAATATTGAATACTGCGAATCCTGCTAACTACAATGCAGAGGTGGTACGTGCAACTCATGATACAGTCGTGATGACGCTCCCATCCCGATCGGGTCTCAGATGGGCTCGGGATAGGTACCTAAATTTGGTTGGGATTTTCTTTTTTCCTCAGCCAATTTGCTCTTCTATTTTTCCCGGCAAGTCTGAGTCAATATAAGTCCACATGAACGTGGATGTTGTAGGTAGGTTCCGAGGATGCCTTTCCGAGGATGCCACGACGTCTTCCAGAGGCAAATCCATCACCGTTAGCCCCAGATCGTCAGCCGGCCCTCTCGGCTCCGACCAGATTAGACGGAATTGCGTCAATTGTCCCTAGGCATCCATCGGCACGAATGGGACTACAAATATTGGGGTTTGGTTATTGTGCGTTCCTAGTAACCAGTGGACATTGATGAGAGCAAGGCTTGCAACGGCATCCGCATATAAGCCTCCACACGCAAGTAAAATATTGTACAAGGATGGTGTAGTCCCTGACGAAGGCACTCCAGATTTGCCATATCGGAACCACAGTTCAAGCATGGAGAGTATAGGAACAAGGAAGCATGCAATAAGAGTAATAATCCCTTAATACGCACACTATTGAAAAGCACGGCGATCATTGATGTCCCTTAAAGGAACATTAAGTTAAAAAAGACCCAGCCTCCCGGGAGGATCTGAGTGGATGACATAACTGCTGATATAATTTTATGCCTCAGGCAGAAACATAGACTAAGCCGCGTAGAATAACCTTTGAAAACAACAAAAGACATGGGGAAACAACATCAAAATATCAATCAGGCATTTGAAATTCAGAAAGATGACCAATCTTGACTAAATTCAAACCTTGGCTTTATCCCCTCCCCAGACGAATGGGCTGAACTGTGTTTCAGGCATGTCGACATCGGGTCAAATCCAGTCTCGCGGCTTCCAGACATCCATTGATATCGCCCGTCAACAAGCGTATCGCGTAGCGCCCGTGGCAGGACAGAAGCGACCCCCGACAGAGCCCACAGAGCAGGTTCCCGACCTTCCATCCGGTCCAGTCGTAAAACAAGCTACCTTCCCTCGTCAAAATGTCAATCCAGACTCCATATTGGAATCAGCTCCGCTGGAATCTGCCCGAGATCTGTTAACTGCCCCCATCCATCGCTTTACTGCCAGCAAGATTTATCTCGGCGCGGGCGCGGAGCCATCCCCGGGTGATCGTCAAAAGGCTGTGGTTGCGACTGCCCCGCCTTCTAGTCAGAATCCCTTACTCTCTCTGTCTAATCCAAAGTATGGCCTGCCGCCTGCTCTCAGGGCTAATTTTGCTGCTCTTGGTGTTAGAAATATCTACCCGTGGCAGGCGTCGTGTCTGTTGGCCAGGGGCTTGCTCTCTGGTGAACGTCATTTGGTTTACACGGCCCCGACGGGCGGTGGAAAGTCCCTGGTTGCGGATGTTTTGCTTTTGAAACGCATTGTCGAAAACCCAGGGCGGAAAGCGCTGTTGGTTTTGCCGTATGTTGCTTTGGTTCAGGAGAAGCTCAAGTGGATGCGTCGCATTGTGCAAGATGTGGAGAAGAATATCCCAGATGATGAAGATGACTCCAAATTCCCTCGCAGGCGATGGAAGAAATTGCATAAGAGTGTCAGGGTGACGGGCTTCTTTGGTGGAAGTCGGACGACGGCAACTTGGGCTGATACTGATATTGCTGTTTGTACAATAGAGAAGGTGTGCGCGATTGATGTTCAGTGTTGTTTGCAGAGTTCTGATATTTTTTTCCCTCTTAGGCCAATTCATTGATAAACAGCGCGATCGAAGAGTGTAACATTGGAGATTTGGGAATTGTGGTTCTCGATGAATTACACATGCTCGATGACGAACATCGGGGTTATCTCTTGGAATTGATGGTTACGAAGTTGCTTCTATTACAGCAGGACATCCAGATTGTTGGGATGAGTGCTACGCTTTCCGTGAGTCTATGGTTTAATTCTTCCGTGGACTGTTCTAATATGACAACAGAACACTGAGATGCTGGCACAATGGATGAACGCAAAGTTCTACATCTCCACATACAGACCAATCCCCATTGACGAATACTTGGTATACGAGAATGGAATCTACCCGGCTGCAACCTCGAGGCAATTGTTCCAAACGGTGTCCAAACTGACTGCTGCTGCATCATTACACGATACCATCCCTCCCCACCGGATAATTGAACCTTCCACCTTCAAGCAGCTCAGTAACTCTGCCACAAATGCCATGGTAGCGCTCGCAGTCGAAACTGCAGCCGCTGGGTTTGGATCATTGGTGTTCTGTGGTAGTCGTAATGCATGCCAGATTCACGCTGCGACTATCGGTGAAGCGATGCCGCCAGCGGAGCCGGAAGAGTTGAACAAGCGACTCGACCTTCTTGCAGAGTTGCGGAGCCTCGCCTGTGGGCTGGACCCGGCTCTGGAGACAACAATCATCAAAGGGACAGGGTTTCATAGTTAGTATTTTGACATCCATGACAGAGCTCTCACTCTTACTAATGACCATGTAGATGCTGGCATGACTACCGAAGAGCGGGAGCTAATTGCACAGGCCTATGACCAGGGTGTGATCAAAGTCCTCGTGGCCACATGCAGTCTTGCTGCTGGTGTAAACCTCCCAGCGAGACGAGTTATCATCAACGGTGCACGCATGGGCCGTGAACTAGTAGGTCCGGCTATGCTGTAGGTACTTATTTCTTCGAGTGAGGAGTATAAGCTGACAAAAATAGTCGTCAAATGTGCGGTCGTGCTGGCCGTAAAGGCAAGGATGACGCCGGCGAAACCTATCTCATCTGCGTGAAAGCTGATATGCAGGCTGTCTGCGATCTGTTGGACGCCGATATGCCAGCTATTGAGAGCTGCCTGGCACCGGAGAAAAGAGGCCTCAAGCGGTATGTATTTCCCGTCAAATTCTCTTTTTACTCCTGAATCATTCACTCATGCCACAAAGGGCTTTACTCGAAGCCGTGGCAACGGGATTGGTATCCGGCTACGAGGCGATCAAAGAATATGTTCGGTGCACGCTTCTTTACCGCACATTAGACAAGAAGATCGCATACACTATCATGAAATCCGCTCTCCAGGAACTAGTCGACGAAGAACTTCTTATTTTCCGAGACGACGAGTCTTACGAAGCTACACCATTAGGACAGGCAGTCGTAGCCTCGGCGTTCTCGCCCGAAGATGGCCTGTTCGTCCACGAAGAGCTGAAACGAGCATTACAGGCTTTCGTCATGGACGGTGACATGCACATCTTCTACATGTTCACCCCGCTCCAGGCAGCTATGAACACTCCCATTGACTGGCAAATCTTCCGCGATCAACTAGACAGGCTAGATGAGAGCGGTCTCCGGGCTCTACAATTCGTCGGAGTCCAACCGGGTTTCGTCAACACAATGTATGCCTTCTCTACCTCATCCTCAGTTTCTCCTATAAAATTCCACACGCAGTTCCCAACCCATGCGAAATCCAAACTAACACTCCATTACCAGGGTCCAATCAGGCGCCTCCCTGAAAGAAACAACCCCAACCCAAATAAAACAAGCCCGAATCTACCGCCGCGCCTACACGGCCTTTCAACTCCGCGATCTCAGCAACGAAGTCCCCCTCTCAACAATAGCCCAACGCTACAAAATACCTCGTGGCACAGTTCAAACCCTGGCACAGCAGTGCCACGGCTTCGCAGCTGGTATCGTCAAATTCTGCCAGCGCATGAACTGGGGAATGATGGCTGCCGTTTTGGATCATATGCGTGATAGACTTGAGGCTGGAGCGCGCGCGGATCTGCTCGAGATGGCGCAGGTTACTTTTGTTAAGAGTTGGACTGCGCGGCTGCTTAGAGATAATGGGTTTAAGAATTTAAGAGCTCTGGCCGAGGCGGAGCCGAAGGATTTGGTTCCTGTTCTTATGATGGTAGGTTTTTGGATCTTCTTTGGACTTTTTGCATGTCTTCTTGGAGACTATATGTGTGATCATCTACTAATGGGTCCTGGTGTGTTTAGGCCAATCCTCGCAAAGCACAGAAAAGTCAGCTCTATCCGACAGAGGCAGAGAGATATACTGCGAAATTGATGGTCAAGGCTGAGACGATTATTTCGCATGCGATCAAGATCTGGGGTATGTTGTGCTTTGCAGTGAATTTTGGTTCACAGATATACTGACGTGAATTGTCTACTAGAGCGAGAGATGCAGATCGAGGTGGAGGAATGATAAGAGCGTTCTTTCCACATAACTTCCATAGCTATCTTAGCGTTGGATTTCAATTCAATCTTCACTTAGCGCCTATACCACATCCTAGTAACCTGCGTCCTCCGCATCTTTTTTTGAAGAAGAAAAATACCCTGCAAAAGAGCCTCTGCAGTCGGTGGACATCCAGGCACATAAATATCCACTGGCACGATGCGGTCCACACCACGTACGACATTGTAACTGTAGTGATAATATCCTCCGCTGTTGGCACAACTGCCCATGCTAATAACCCACCGAGGCTCCGGCATCTGATCATATAGTTGTCGCACTGCCGGTGCCATCTTGTTGACTACCGTGCCGGCTACAATCATGACATCTGCCTGTCGGGGCGAGGCGCGGAAAATAATGCCCAGTCGATCTTGATCATATCGTGGCATTGAGGTGTGCATCATTTCAACTCCACAACAGGCTAGTCCGAATGATAAGGGCCAAAGGGACCCTTGTCTTCCCCAGTTAACTAGTTCATCGGCTTTTGCACTGAGTGGTAGAATATTGTTAGAACTATAGACCAATCGGGCTGTGAGTTAGCACAGTATCGAACATACAGAAGATATCCAGACGCTCCGTCTTTTTGCCTTTCAAATGGTATTGGTGTAGATTTAGAACTGCTAGGTCCTGAAGATGTGCGAAGGTATCGCGTCGTTGCGATGGTAGGCAAGAGACATTGTGACCATTGCTTTGGATTCGAGCGACCGAGTATGCTTCGAGAGGGTGTAGCCGCCAGCATAATCACCAGCTAAACCTGAATATCTTGATAGCTCGAGAAAAAAGGTGTAAATGATAGGCTCAACTAACTTCTCCCTTTGGAGAACTTTTATAGTTGTTCTCAAACAGCTAGTGTTTAAGTATCCAATGAGAAGCCAGATATCATAATGGTAGCCAATCAGATTCATGAGAATTCGGCGACTTGGTGGATCCAACGTCACCAAATTCGCCGAAATCAAAGACGCCGAACTTACCATCGAACAATTGCCTTTCACAATTATTAAATGCCGCGCAGCATTCCAGTTAAAGTCGCCTGTCGCCTGTGTCATGGCCGACGAGTCAAATGCGATCGTAGTGAAGGCATCGCGTGTTCCAATTGCCGAAATACCCAGCGCCAGTGTGAGCCAATTATCTCTCGTCGTGGACGGTAGGTTTTAAAAGACTTAGCCATCATATTAGGACTAATTCGGGTTTAGGACACGGAAGCTTCCTCTCCTACCCACTGAAGCAGGCCAAAGAAGGGGTCTTCTAGAGACCTCTCACAATGTGCCATATGAAGGAGTGAACTCACCTCTGCCCACTCATGCTCAAGACAAAGGAGATAAGCCACAGCAAGAGCCATGTTTCCCAGCTCTGGAACCAAGCGGAAAAACGGCATATGTTGGAGACTCTTCTAATCTCAACTACTTGATCCAACAGTTTGGAAATCCCTTCGGAGCTACAACGGATGTTCGTCCACTTCCAGACCATCTCCACGGGGCAATGCTGGCCCGGTTGGGAAGGCCGACGACGCAGGAAATCGAAAGGATTCACATATCTACTATTGATCACCTTAAAAGTCAAGGCGCATTTGATCTCCCATCACAGGAGACCAGTCGGGCCCTTCTCGATGCTTACTTCCAGTTTTCACTTGCTACACTGCCTATTCTTGATAAGTCGAGATTTCTTGTCTCTCTCGAGGAAGGCAAATTTTCACACTTGCTCTTGAATGCTATTTACGTCGCTGCCACTATATATTGTTCGGATTCCGTCATTGCTGATGCCGGGTTTGTCTCCCGATACGCTGCAAGCCTTACCTTTTACCAGAGAGCCAAATCTCTTTATGATGCTGGATATGAAACAGATGCCATCGCGACAATCCAATCTACGTTTCTTATGTGCTATTGGTGGAATGGTCTTTTAGAACATAAGGACCCTTGGTACTGGATGGGTATCTCTGTGGGAATGGCACTGGCTCTGGGACTGCATCAAGCGTGAGTTTACTCATCTACTCATTTACTCATCCCCCGAACCGTGGACTACGCGTACTAATCAGTATTATAGTAAGTCATACATCCGCCTCGAAGAGAAAGATCGAAAATTATGGCGAAGATTGTGGTGGACGGTATATGTCGGTTCTTGCCCACAAACCGCCAAGGTCTATTACAAGTCTGACTTTCTAGACCCAGGCCATGGACATAAATCTGTCTATGCTTCTCGATCGTCCACCACACGTACAAGGAAGACTTTGCAATGTTCCCCCTCTATCAGAAGCAGATTTTGAACAAGTTGGGTCCCAAGAGACAGGAACTTTCCGAGAAGCCCTCAGCGAGGAAAATGCCTTCGCCATAAATGCTGTGCAACTAGCTCGGACAGGTTCGAAATCCTCCATTCGGTCTTGAAATGTGCTTCCTTGCTAACGGATATTACAGTGGATCGCTTCTACACTATTAAATTTGACGAAGATACTGGTCACTCACAGGATATTTGTCTAGAGCAAGTTTCCTTGTGGTCTTCATCCCTTCCCCCGGAATTCAAGTCTTTGTCAACAAATAGCAGCAAATGGGCTATATTGACTCATATATTATACCAGCAAGTTGACTTTCGAATCGCCCATCAGAAACCCTCCATTCTGACAATTGAATCTATAGGGAATACCGACTAGTTCTGCATCGAAGCAACCCAAAGTTTTCTCTCACCACCGGGCCAGGCACTCCGACATTCGAGATATGCACGGAAATTTATAACATGCTTGAAATACTCATGGCGAATGATCTTCTATACGCAGCCTCAGCTAGCATGTACGTTCAATCCATCGATAAAAACGTAACCCAATTATCCGGGACGGTTTGCTAAAGCCTTTTTAGAGTCGCACCCGCGCTGTCGGTGCTCTCGATCCATATGGTCAACATCCACAGAGGGGACAATGGTGTCCGAATGATTTCGCAGCACCGCGCCCGCTTCTGCATGCTGGTCCTTGACAAATTGCAAGATCGGTTCCCGGTAGTTGCGGCCGTCTATCCAATTTTTGAATCACTGCTTAGACGATACTCTGCTGGTGTGCAGACACAAGATGGTGCAGGCGTACCAGAGCGTCCGGAAATAGGACCCTCGATGCAAGATAAACATCAACTCGGCGAAAGTAACGCTAGTGGCATGAGCCCCGCTGGAGGTTTATTTGATCAAGTTCCACAAGAAGGCATGGGCATGGCGTTTCCTTTCTCGTTTCCTTTCGGCAATCTGTTCGAAGAGGTCTTTCTGAATTCGCATTCTCAGCATACACCTTATTGTGAAGATGATATATCTTATCCTGAGTAGTATTGCCAAATATCGAGATCTACAACATCTACAAAACAGAAGGAAAGAAACCAAAAGTTAGAAACTAATGTAGTGTCATTCTCATATTTGCAATAGCATGTATGCGGTTTGTACATGATTTACAATCCCAACGCCCCAACCCAAACGCCACGTAGATACAAACATAATAGCTGCCTATGAGCAGCTGAGAAGGTGGTCAGCCCCCCAAAAAAGACGTAAAGAGAACAACAGTTCAGTTCTCTTTTTCCCAAACAAACAAAGAGTTCTACAATTCGCCATGCCCACCATGGCTTGGCTCACCCTCCGATCCCGGCGCAGCCATAAAGCCACCAGCACGCACGCGAAGCGCAAAGTTCATCAAGATGATTACGACAAGTCCGAGACTGACGACCGTCGGACCCCAGCGTTCGTAGTAGACACGCTTGACGTCGCGACGCTTGCGGATCTTGTCGACACGCCAGATGTACAGGAAGAGACTGTAGACGAGGGCGCCGGCGGCGAGAATGGTGAACGCCCAGGAGGAGATGAGGGTGGCGGAGTCGGAGCCGAAGTTTAGGAGGGTTGCAGCGATACCGCCTAGGACGATGGAAAATTCTAACCAGGAGAGGAAGGTTCGCTCGGCGGCGAAGTAGACTTTTGGTTCCACGCGGACGGGAACGAAAATGCCTATTTTTCGTGTTAGTTTAGGTGACCGATGCACAAAATGACATGGAGCTGACTTACGTTTGCCCGGGGGAGCCTGGAAGCGCTGTAGGGTGCGTCGGTGGTTACTCAAAACAGCGATCCCACGCTGCTCGGGGGGAGGCAGGGATGTTGGACGGGGGCGGGGGATTATCGCCATAAGACCCTGTGCGACAGCGTGACCCGCTCGAGAGAGGTAGTGTTTGGTTAATTGCTGCGCGTAGTACGCGCCCCCTATGCGACGGGCTTCTTCGAGTTCGTCTGAATAGACCGATTCGTCGTCTGAGTCGTACAAGGGGTAGTCTTCATCGCCGGGCAGGGGCTGGGCGGCGATACGTTCTTCGATATCCAATTCGTTTCCATTGGTCTCAAACAATCCGTTTTGGTGCTCGGTGACGTCTCCGTTCGGAGACGTTTCTTGCGTATCCGGGGTTTCATCATCATCTGAATCTTCATCATTGGCGGATATTGACGTACTCGCCAGCGGTCGGTGGATACCGAATTCTCGACTGGCGGGTTTACGGATATCTACACCCATCTGTGGGAACCAGAAGGGAAGCAGATCGATGCGAGTAGGGAACATGGTCGCAGTTCCGTGGATGAATTTGCTGAATTTCGGGACCGCCTCAACCAAATGACTAGCAGTCAAATCCCGAATCCACTGGGGAGGTTCCTGGCCTGCCTGGGTCTGCAGCTTCACCTCCAGCACGGCATAGGGGAATCGGTCGATATCCTCGGGAGGCAGCTGGGAGAATGGGAAGTCAACTCCGATATCCATACGGCGCCAGTTATTCCCACAGCGTCGGCGGCCGTCCAGGTTATCCTCTCGGACCATGGTAAGTTCCGTGTCAAGTGAGATTCGAACACGAGCATCACCTGGTAGCTGGAATGCAGTGCGGTGGTAGAATGTACGGGTGACAGGAACTAAGCGGCGGGTGATAATACGGTACTGAATCTCGCGAGCCAATTGCTCCAAATCATCAATCTCCGACGGGCTCTTTTTACCCTCCTTGCGCATCTTGTCGAAGATCTGCTCAACCGTCAACCGGCCATCGAGATAGGCGTTGACGTTCTTCTCCTTGAGCACGAAACGCGCCTTGACGGACTTTTCTCCCGTCCAGTCCTCGCGGTGAGTTTTTCGCTCCACGAAGATCTGATCACTTTCCATCCCGCCGTACCAACGAAGTCGAATTGCCTCAGCACCTTCTGTTTTCTTTAGGCGGCCCTGATACAGCTCCCAAGTGTCTGTGTTATCATAGTAGATCGAGGAGATGGCCGTGTCCTTCTCCTCGAACTCCTTGCTGGCATTGAAGACCAACACTGGCAAGTGCTTCAAGATCACCAGCTTCAACTCCGTAATATTATCCCGGTGCACCCAATACTTTGTGGTTTGACGCACAAAGTTCTGCTGGGTACCACCGGCGGATGAGTCACCTTTGACGGGGTTGCCCTTGGTCCGGACTAGGTCATACAGCTTGGATAGTTTAACCACAAAAGCATCGTAGTTGTCCTTAAAGAAAGGCTTGGCCTTCAGACGTGTTGCGAAAACCGGCTTGAGGTACCATTGGGTTTCTTTCTGTGGATTGTTAGCGAATTGGGGGGTTTGGCTCGACAATTGGAAGGAGAACATACGTCATGCTTCTTGATGATCTTCTGGAAACCGGTGTAGTTCAATTGAGTGAATTTGGCCAAGTCATGAACATCGGCAATAATATCACTTAGCACCTGCTCAAGCAGCAAGAAATCCGCATCGGTGGGGGCGGGGCGAGAAACTCGAGTGCTCTGGCGACGGGAATCGGCCGAGCTGTCCAGACGGGAGACAACATCGTTCACCTCGAGTTCGCTTTCTTTAATGCGGGCGACAATCTCCTCGCTCTTGCGCTTTTGGAATAGGAAAACCTTCTCTAGCTCACTCTCGAGCAAGGAGACGAAGTGCGTCTCATCATCTTCGGTCCATTCCTTGCGGGCGGGCTGGGTGTTATCGACGGTTGGCTGGTCGATGAAATCGGTCTTGAGAGCTTTCTTGAGATCGTCGTAGGCAATATAATAAGGATAGAATTCCTTGATCATGGAAGAACGGAGATATTCACCGAACCTGTGAAACAATTGAGTCAGGACGTGGGGAGTGGAATGACTGGAAGATAACGAGGATAGGGAGCTACATACCTCATGGTGGGCAGGGAGAAATGTGAAGAGGAATTCGAGGTTATCCCAAGCTCATCACGGGAAAAGGAAGAAAGGAAAAAAAAAATACCCTGGTGAAGGGAGGCCAGAATCGGAGGGTTCTAGCTCTCCGAAGACAGAAGGTCAAAGAGGTTATTATAATGGGGCCCCGAACTCGGCTAGTGTGATGACTAGCGGGTGACGGCCCCATGCTCTCAATCGAAGTGGGTGCGGTGCTAACTGGAGTAATACAATATGAACTAGATCGTTTGAATTGGGATTTTTAATTTGGAAGAAAGCTGAGAAATGCCATTGATATATAGTACTTTGATATAGTGGGTTTCAATCTCCATCAAACTGCTGAATATTGGTGATTATAAGAAGAATGATGGTGGCGATCTAGACATACTTCTGGTAATTTTAGTAATTTTGGTATGGTAACTGTGTATCTACCATACATCCACCCTTGGTGACGTGATCAATCTGACCAGTCATCAGCGCACGTGGGCACTTAGTCTCTCTCTCCCTCTCTTTCTCTCTACTAGGCTCTACTAGGCTCTACTAGGGTTCTGTCTCGGTTTCTTTCTCTTCATCTTCCCAATGCTTATCACGATTATTCATTCTATTTGACTTGACTATTGTATCGCTAAGAAGTACAATTTACAGAGGCAGACACCATTACACTTTCTAATCTTAAAGCATGCTCCCTTCTAATTTCTTTTTCAATGCTTGTCGCAGGTAGACAGGGATATGGGTCGCTGTATGCAACGATCGAGCCCCACCCGGAGCATTGTGCTTGTTGGGTCTAGCTAGATGCATGTGCTTTCTCACTTTTCCCACATGTCTTAGTCTCTAACAAGGCCAGCAACTTTGGGGAATCCATGAGATTGGAAAATATTGGGAAAATATTATGATCAATCTACAATACAACAGTTCTGGGGCCGAATCCCATAGCATTATCCATAAAAACACCAACGCCAGAACACCCTCAGTCAGACATGACATGCAGCCTAATCTATCATCACATCATGGATATCATCGCAGCCATCTAGGACAAGCTCATGGCTGCCCGTCGGATACTGCGACGAGCACCCTCACCGAAGACATTCACTGAGCCCTCCGTCTCCAGCGAGCGCACCGCATCCCCGAACTGGTTGTGGTCAAGTTTGTTGTCGCTCTGCTCGTTCACATCGCGATACAGGTCAGTCCAGCGGACCGCACCACCACTCACGCCCCCACGTTGATCAAGACGGGATAGCACCGCTTTCTTCAGGTCGTCGCGTAGACGGCGGTCAGCGGCGCTGCTACCTTCGGTCAGAAGGCCCATGTCAATGAGACCGGTTCGGGCATCGGTGGCGGCCTGTTTGATGGCCGACCGGATCAGACGCACAGCTTCCTCGACATCGCCGACGGTGACCTCGGGGGACAGACGCATGCGTGCGTGCGCCTCGGAAAGTCGGATCATCGATTCCAGCTGTCGGGTCGTGGCAGTGATACGGCGCTCTTGGGCGCGGATGTCATCACCCAGCTGGCGCATAGCCACATAGGCATCGGTGAGTGCAGCACCGGCAGCTGGGGTGATCACAGGGTGGCAGTTGGTCTTGGCGTATGTAATGTAGGCTGTAAGGAATTCGATAGGCTAGATAGAACTGTTAGAAATCTTTCGAATGAATCGCACAGGAAATGTCACTTACCAGAATCTCCTGTGAGCTGGCATTCTCAGGGTTATCCTCCAGATACATGCCGACCAAGTGCTTGGCCAGGCGACGATCTTCCGTCTCATCGACACGGTCAAGAACCAAGTACACCAGGTCGAAACGAGAGAGCAGAGTAGGTGGCAGATCAATGTTCTGGGGAACAGCGAGTCTAGGGTTGTACCTACTGCCGATGGGGTTGGCAGAGGCCAGGATGGATGTTCGGGCGTTGAGGGTAGTAATGATACCCGCCTTAGCGATAGAGACGGTCTGCTGTTCCATGACTTCGTGAAGGACGGAGCGGGTGGAGTCGTTCATCTTGTCGAACTCATCGATACAGCAAACACCACCATCGGATAGAACCAAGGCACCGGATTCGAGAACCATTTGGCGAGTCTCCGGGTCACGGGTCACGTAGGCGGTCAAACCAACAGCCGACGAACCCTTACCACTGGTGTAGACACCGCGCGGGGCGATCTTGTGAACATACCGCAGTAGTTGGGACTTGGAGGTGGAGGGGTCACCACACAGAAGAACGTTGATGTCACCACGGTAGCGTGGGTTGCCTCCCTTTTGGAAAGATTTGTTAGTGCCTCCAAACATCTGCAGCAAGATACCCTTTTTCACGTCGTCCATCTCATAGATGCTGGGAGCCAGGGATCGAGACAGCAGGTCGTAGATGTCGGGACGGGAGGCAGTCCGCTTGATCTTTTCTTCTTCTTCGGCCGAGACTTTGCGTGCCTGATCTGCCTCTGCGGCCTGCTCGGACATTTCTTGCTCGACTGTGGACATGTCAATGCCCATCTTCTTACGGTCAAACTTCTGCACATGAAGAACATCGATGTACGTCTTGAAGAGGGACTTCTGCGAGCGCTGACGAGCACTGACACGCATGGGGTTGCACCGGAAGATACCGGTCACCTCCACACGGTCACCGGCCTTGCAAACATCGACTAGCTCATCATAGACACACAGAGACACCGAGTGAGGAGTCTGACCATCGGGAATGTTGTCTGGTGTCTCCTGGAGCTTGATGACTTGCTTGTCAGAGAAAGAGCAACGGTTGTGAAGGAGCTGCATTGAGTTCTTCTCTTTGCAAGAGTCTCGAGGGCAGACGGTTGGCTCAGCAATTCTGCCACGATCAATGTCGACCTGCACACCATAGCTGCAGGCGCTGCACCGGAAGAAAGCTTCCTTCATGTCGGGGATGATGGGAGTGGCGCGAATGACCAAACCCTTGATGCTAACCAGCTTGTCCATGTCGGCTGGGTCAAGATCACGCATGTTCACAGTTCGATCCAGACCGAAAGGGAGTACCTTGAATGTCATCGCCTCCACTTCACCAACCAGATCCGGCACATCAACAGTCGGAAGCACATTGTCCGAGGTAAGGATGGGCTGACCACGGCGGTCACGAGGTTGAGCAGCGCGTTGGCTCTCTGACCGAAGAACGTCCATTTCCTTAAGGGCCAAGTCCACCATCACATCCTTCAAAGCTTGATCCATCAGAGGGATAATTTCTTGCGGGTATGCGGAAAGTTGGTGCCACAGTTTGCGAGTCAATGGGTATGACTTCAGGTTAGCAGCATCGAGATTGAATGTGGTCACACCGAGTCGTCGCATATTGTTACACATGGTGATGCACTCATGTCTCTCTGCTAATTCTCCCATAAGTCTGGTTTCGTCCTCGGTGGCACCGTCAGCCCAGAGGCGGTATTTCGTGGCGAAATTATACAGGAAATTCTTGAATGCCGACATCGAATCTTGGATCGAGATGTTGGTACCCCAGATCACACGAGTGGAGTTTCCGGCCATGGCCTCGGCTTCTGAGGTGCCGGGGTTGATATTCGAGAAAGTGGCATCGGAGCGAGGCAAGGTATCGCCTGTGGGCATTCCATTGGCATCAACGAACACACGGTTACGGCGACTGGGAGTAGACCCAAAGCCACCGGAGTGCAAATCGCTGCGACGAGGACCTCCCCGTCGGCCCTGGTTACTCGGCGACACAAATAACCCGCTGCTGGCGGTGCTCAATGCATCGGAGCGGATGTCGGAACGGATGTCAGACCGACCCAAGCCTCGAGTTGGGCTAGAGCTTGGAATATAATGAATAGGAGAAGAGTCTGGTGGGCGGTCAGGGATCTATCTATATTGAAAAAAGGTGTTGCTCTGCTAAAACAAAACTCATACCTCTCACACCGGGATTGCCTCGCGGGGTTCTGTCACCATCGTCTACCGTTGAGCTGGCATCGGCCATGCGTTCATCCGGAGTCTCGACATTGTTATCTCCCTTGGTCGGGGATGATTGGAAAAAAATGGGGGACGAAGAGGGTGCGGCTCCCTCAGCCATTAGACGTCTCGAGGCACGAGGGGTGGCTTGAAAAGTCGGGCTGCTAGGGGGCTCCTGTCGGGATGAAGAACTGGGAGACGCAGTCGAATTTTTGGAGGAGCGACCCCTCCGTCTTTGTGCTGGTGACGACATGGTGTATATGAATTAATGTGTTGATACCAGACGATGGTCAGGTGGGTTGGTGGTGATCTGGGATACAAGTGAAGAAAGGGAGAGCAAAAAGCTGTGGGCGGAACGCGGTTTCTGCCACCCTGGACGCGACTGGCGCGTTAAGTGGTTTCCTCTTTGGGTCGACGTGTTTTCACAGCCACATGCAGTTCCTGACACTGTGGCTGGTGTATGGGTGGGTCTTCTGCTTATTACATAATTTGCACTGCCACATCTTCAACCCACGGGCCAATCACCGCTCTTTCCCTTTTTTCTCTCCACCAAAAGAGCTTCAAGGCTTCAATACTACCGTAGTAGGCACATCCAGTATCAAAGTGTCATAGATGGAAAATATACTGTTCCTTGTTATAAATATAGAATATGAAACATTGAGGCGCCAGGGTACATAAAGCAATATTTGTTCTTTCACTAGAATCTATATAAAGCCGCTGTAACTTAAGTTGTTTCATCTAGCGCCTGATGTCATTGTATCCTCGATCGGCGCTCCCAAGATCCCTCCAATCATCCCTGTTCATCAACGTCCCAATTTCTTGAATAGACCGCTAGCTTGGTCCTCGCGCCACTCACCTCATCTACTAAGATATTACTGAAAGACTAAATTCGACATTATTGGCTCTCCTCCCCCACAGCTGATCAAGTTGCCGCCCTACGAACTCTGCTCGACTGGATTTCCCTTAGTGACTTTTTTCTCTCTTATCACTGAGTTCCTACTTATTCAACCCCTCGGTCTACAGGAGATTATTTACAATATCCATCCGTGCCTACAACGAGATCGCGTGATGCTTCTTGCGGTGACAGCTGCTTCGATACCCCTTTCAGCATCCTAGGTTACCATTTCCTATCGTTGGGTTTCCCTCGGCTATAGCCGAGCCGATCGCCATGACTTCAGGCTTGGAGGAGGCACTGGAACATACCGGTGGCCACGGCCGAATCGCTGAAGGCGTCTCAATCTCGACTTTCCTGGCGTCGCTGGCGACGGCCATCGTTGTCTTCGTCGTTGAATTTCTCCTCTTTCTGTTACTAAAGGGTAAACTAAGTCGTATATAGTAAGTCCCCTGAAACCCCACCGGGAAGGACAACGCGGACATTGAACTGACCAAATTGATATCTAGTCAACCGCGAACCTATTTGGTGCCAGATAGAGAACGCACAACTCCATCACCCCCAGGTCTCTTCCGTTGGATTGTCCCAGTCTTTCGTACCTCCAGCTCGGAATTCATCCAGAAATGTGGACTAGATGCATACTTCTTCCTGCGCTATCTGCGCATGCTTCTGAAGATCTTCCTTCCTCTGGGCCTCGTGATCTTACCGGTTCTGTTACCAATCAACCGTGTTGGTGGCAAGGGCCAGACATACGTACATGGTACCTCTGGCACTAGGTATAGTGTCACTGGTCTGGATCAGTTGGCGTGGGGTAATGTAAGCCCGGAACACACGAATCGGTACTGGGCTCATCTGGTAATGGCCGTGATTGCCATTGTCTATGTCTGTGCTGTGTTTTTTGATGAACTCCGGAATTACATTCGCCTGAGACAGGCCTACTTGACATCTCCCCAGCATCGACTCCGTGCTTCTGCTACCACCGTGCTCGTTACTTCTATCCCGCCTGATTGGCTCAACACGGATGCTCTTGATAAGCTTTTCGATGTTTTCCCTGGAGGCGTGCGAAACATCTGGCTCAATCGCAACTTCGACGACTTGAACGAGAAAGTAAAAGCAAGGAACGAGCTTGCTCTCAAGCTTGAGAGTGCTGAGACGGACCTGATTGCGAAATGCAAAAAGGCACAGCTCAAAAAAGCCAAGGCAGATGCAAAGAAGTCTGGCCAGAGTCAATCAAGCGCAGAGAATAAAGAGAAAAAGGCGGCCGACAAACGGGCCTCCCAAATGGCTATGGGTCCTGGTGTCAGCTCTGGTAATCCTCATCAGGCTCACACAGTACAAGAAATGCTCTATGGACAAGGTCCCCAAGAGAAACGGTCGGAGGACGGACCTCGACGAGTGTTTGACCCTGCCTTTGCCGCCGCTGGGGCAGTTGGCCAAGGGGTGGGAAAACTGGGCAAGACAGTTCTTGGAGGCCTCAAGAAGGTTGAGCACGGCTTTGAGAAGCCCTTGTCTCGAACCGGGGGCTTCGTTGCCAATACAGACGACATCCTCCCACCGCGTTCTCGTTCAAATAGCCCCCAAGGCCCCGATCATTCTGCAACTACAGACACCCTCCCGCCTTGTGCAAACATCCCTCCAGTCCCCGATACTCTTACCTCTGCCAACAAGCCTGCTACAAAGCCCGTCAGACCCGTAGGGCTGCGGCGAAGTCAGCACTTAAGTTTCAATTCCGCTCAGATAATAGGACAGGAAGCAGGCCAGGATGACGCTATGTGTTCTGACCCAACGAATTCACCGAAGCCACCATTTTGGAGACGAAAGTCGTCTCATACAAAATCGCAGGGTGTACGTGAGACTGACGAATATCCCCTGACTGCAGCTGATGCACCCCGCCGTGACTTCAAGAAACCCGACAAATGCGAAAAATGCGAAGATGGCCGGAAGGAGGGCGACAAAATGGAAGGGGAAGAATACCCCATCGCCTATAATGAGAACTTCGAAAAGGAAGACTATGGAGAGCCTCTATGGAAAGAATACATCCGGCCCAAGGACCGAGATACCATGCGTCTACCCATATTTGGTTGGAGTTGGATGCCTTCGATTTGGCTTTTAGGCAAAAAGGTTGATACCATCGATTATTGTCGAAAGGAGGTCGCTCGCCTGAATCTGGAGATTGAAATTGACCAACAGCATCCTGAGAAGTTCCCTTTGATGAACTCGGCCTTCATCCAGTTCAATCACCAAGTCGCCGCCCACATGGCCTGCCAAGCTGTCAGTCACCACCTTCCAAAGCAGATGGCACCCAGAGTCGTGGAAATCTCTCCTGACGATGTCATTTGGGATAATATGTCGATCAAATGGTGGGAACGATACCTGCGTTCCTTCGGTATCATCTCACTAGTTTGTGCAATGGTCGTTGGATGGGCGTTCCCCGTCGCGTTCACAGGACTACTGTCACAATTGGCATATCTAGAGGGTGCATTCCCATGGCTTGCATGGCTTGGTAAGCTCCCAGACTGGTTCATATCGGCCGTCCAAGGTATTCTTCCTGCGCTGTGTTTGGCTATTCTGATGGCACTGCTCCCTCTCATCCTCCGCTTCTTAAGCCGCACACAAGGCCTCTTTACTGGGATGTCCATCGAGCTCACTGTCCAGAACTATTACTTTGCCTTCCTCTTTGTGCAACTCTTCCTGGTCGTCACCATCGCTTCCAGTTTCTCGACAATCATTGAGAACGTCACCGATGTGACCAGCTGGCCGCAACTCCTAGCAGTGAACATCCCGAAGTCTAGTAACTACTTCTTTTCTTACATGATTCTACAAGCCATGTCTGTGAGCGCTGGTGCCCTTGTGCAAATCTTTGGCCTGGTGAGCTGGTTCATCTTAGCTCCAATTCTGGACTCTACTGCCCGGAAGAAGTGGGCGCGAACAACAAACCTCAACCAGATGCAATGGGGCACATTCTTCCCTGTCTATACCACTCTAGCTTCTATTGGTAAGTCGTCTCATCTTTTTGATTGAGTCGGTTGACTAACATTCTCCAAGGTTTGATCTACTGTGTGATCGCCCCTCTGATTTTGATTTTCAACATCATCACCTTCGGCCTGTTCTGGTTCGTCTATCGCTATAACACACTTTACGTCACCAAGTTCCGCTTTGACACTGGTGGCCTTCTTTTCCCTCGAGCTATTAATCAGCTATTCACTGGAATTTACGTCATGGAAGTCTGCCTGATCGGCTTGTTCTTCTTGGTTCGGAACGCAGATGACGACGTCGCCTGCAAGGGACAGGCTATCTGCATGATTGTGGTTCTAATCCTGACGGCCGGTTACCAAATTCTTCTCAATGAAGCGTTCAGTCCACTGATCCGGTATCTACCCATCACCTTGGAAGATGATGCTATTCAACGTGATGATGAGTTCCGTCGTGCCCAGCTCGCTCGTCTCGGTCTCGCTCTTGATGATGACGATGACGATGACGAGGATGATGTTATTGAACACACCCTCGCTAAGCGTGAACACGAGGAGCGCCACCAGGGAAAGGAGATCCAAGAAAACATCGAGTTGAAAGCTCTCGAGACCAATCTCCCAGACCAGAAGCGACAGAATTCGGATCTCCTGTCAACACCCAAGCTTGGACACAAACGTCCATCATGGGCTTCCAACTCATCAAACCAGAAATCTAAGTATTTCGGTCAGAACTCATCACCCTCCACCCCGACACTACGGGACATGCGGGAAAAGATGGCCCAAGACACTGAGGCCCAAGGGCCAGCCCCCAACACAGTTGGCCAAGCCCTCTTTGCTGGTATCCACGATGAATTAGAGGATCTCACGCCCGATGAGCGTGACCAGCTGGTGCAACGTGCCTTCCAGCACGAGGCCCTTCGTGCCAAGCGGCCTGTCATATGGATTCCGCGTGATGATCTGGGCGTAAGTGACGACGAAGTGTATCGAACACAACGATTTAGCAAACATGTCTGGATCAGCAATGAATACCAGGCGCTAGACGGCAAGTGTCGGGCGATCTTTAGTCGCAGTCCTCCAGATTTCTCCGAGGTGGATTTGATTCAGCTGTGATATCATTTGTACATTGTTCCTTTTAGCCATTCTATAGCATTTTCAAGCGTCGCATTCAGTCATAGACATCAAATGTCCTTCTTTTTAACATCCCATTTCCATGAAATCATCAAATATCTCCCTTAATCCATGAACTTGCACAGGGGCAACCTATAATTATCAACAACCCAGTAAGCCCGACGCACACCCTCCCATTCACCCTCCAATTTGGGCACAGCAATCTCCTCCCACTGCACATCAAATCCAGCCTCGAAGAGATCCATCTCAGCCACCTTCTGGTAGACATCATATGAGATCTGACGATCAGCACCCATACCATTAAAGAATCCCCACCGACCCTCCTGCTCTAACAACCCAATAACCTGCTCAGAGAAGAAGTCCCGGAAATCACCATAAGACTCCGCAAACGTATCGTAATAGATAGCATCGAACGTCTCCCCAGCCGCCACAAGGTCAGGAAGAATATCCTGCCAGCGACCCTGGTGGATAACAACACCGGGCTTAGTATCCCACCCGCGTCGCTTCATCTCTGCGACGACCTCCTCGTGCGCCTCGACAATGTGGTGCACGGCCGGCCCTTGCTCCTGGAAGAATCCATCCACAATCCCCATCCCGTGACCGATGTTCAGAACTTTCAGTCCGGGTGTCGGGAGAAGTGCTGTCGCGGACTTGCGCATGATATCGCTTTCCCAGCGCATCATCACGCCGTTCTGGTCTGCGTCCAGGATCCGGTCGCTCGAGATGTTCAGACGCGACTCCAGATACTGCGAGTTGGACACTTCGGGGTTGGCTGGGGTGGCTGTAGTTGTGGGTTCAGCGGTTGCATCGACGAGTTCCGGTGCTGTCTCGCCTTCAGTCTCGCCCTGCTCCTCCTCTTCGTCGTCGCCATCAGATAGCTCCTCGTATGCGTCGAGACAGTTCAGTAGCAACTCCGCGCGAACACCTGCATCAACGATCAACTCGTATAGCTCAAGAGCGCCGATACGGCGCGCAATACAGCCGGGTGTCTCGTTGTTCGCGTCCAGATCATTCCAAATAGCGCCTTCCTGTAGGAGGAACTTGACTGTCTCCGCTGCTGATTTCACGGTCTCAGCGTCCAGACCGCTGGCATTCGAGTCTGAGGTGGCTGTGCCATTAGTGCTGACGGTGTCTGTATCGGGCTCGCAGGCGGCGATGGCGGCGTGCAGAGGTGAGAAGCCGGTCTCGGTGTCTTTAACGTTTGCGGCATCTGGCAGCATGGACTGGGTGCGTAGGAGCCGGCGCAGCTTAGACTGGTCATGTTGCGATGCGGCAAGGAGGATTTCTTGCACGTCAAGGTCAATATCGACCTCAGTGAGGTGCACTGCGGTATCGTTGGTGACCTCGGGCATGATCTAGGTGCTGTTAGTGGGGTTTCGCGAAGATGTATTTCCTCCCAAAAAAAAGAAAAAGAGGATTTAGCTGATTTTTTCAACTGATACTTACGAATTAAATGTGATACTTGCTAGTTAATGCTAGTCAAGTGTGTTGTACTGTTTCACCAAAAGTGGTGCCCCTCCGAATCAGAAAAATCGTCTCGCCGCCTTTGTCCCCCGCATGGAGAAAATATATATGAGCCCCGGAGGTCTACAGCTACCACTTACAAAAATTTATGGTTAAAGAAGCCTTGTAAAAAAAATTAGAGAAGAGACCACATTCAGATGCTTGGTAATCCAGCTATTTGTACAATAATTCACATCCCTCCAGCAGCGCCATTAAGTATCAAGCGGAATGAATTTATTTGCCCTCCTCACTGTTAGCGTTGAGGTTCAGGCCCAACCCTTGGCTGTCCAGGTAGAGCTTGTTCTTGCCACCGCTCTCGTGCAGGATTTGAGCAATGTGACGGGCATTTTCGATCTTCCGGAGCTCGATGTAACTCTTGCTCTTCTTGATGGCTTCACCAATAAGTTCGGCAGAGCGGGCTTCACCCTGTGCGCGGACAATGAAGGCTTGCTTCTCTTGGCGGGCTTTGTCGACCATGAAGGCAGCACGCTGAGCGTCTTGCTGTGCGACCTGCTTGGCCTCAACTGCGGCTGTGAATTCGGGGGAGAAGGTCAAGTGCTGTGTGGAGATACCGTGTTAGAAGCTGTTTGGGCTAGAAGGGAAGAAGGTACGTACTGTCAAGGACACATCGTCCAGAGCAATGTTGAAACGGGCAGCCCGGCGAGCCAGATTGTCCCGCACTAGACGGGCAACGTTCTCACGCTGTGTGATCAATTGGCTGGCGTTGAACTGAGCAACAACGCTCTTCAGCACTTCGTTGACAATGGAAGGCAGAACTCGCTCATCAAAGTCTTGGCCAAGAGTTCGGTAGATCTGGGGGAGAGCATCGACACGGGGTCTGGATAGGACACGGCAGGTGATGTTCACCATTTGCAAGTCCTTGGTGCCGGTAAGAGAAGGGATGCTGCGAGGCTTTGCGCGGACATCGTAGATAATGGGAGTTTCGAACCAAGGGATTCGGAAGTGAGTTCCTAAAGTCGTTCAGATGTGAGAGATAGCTCCTTTGTTCACTTAGTGAGTCTCCATACCCTCATTGTAGATCTCCTTCTGGACACCACCTATGCGCGAGTATTTGATTGCACGGTGACCACCGTCCACTAAAAACCAGTTAGAAGCTTGTTTCCTTGAGTATATAATACCGACATACCGTTAAACAGAGCATTTGACGCGACATAGGTGCCAATACCGGCCAGAACGAGAGTTCCAACAAGTCCCATACCTCCTCGGCCACCACCGGATGGGAATCCGCCACCGAAGCCGGCCTTGCGCTTCGACAGCATAACTTGCAGGCGCTCCCAAGCCTCCCTTTGATTTTGAGACATGATGTGTGGAAGTGCGCAGAGAGTATTAGAGATGGATGAAGACTAACTCAGTCCAATGCTCGAGCGGATGAGGTGAGGTTGCGGGCGGTGGGAGAAAGTCGGGCAGAATAAGCGCTTCTTTGCTTGCCTCGACCTCTTTGCCTCTCTCACTCGCATTTCATTTCCTATCGCAATCATGGCGCCCGATCGGACTGGGAAGAGTGTATTTCTGGGGAATATCCCCTACAGTATGTTATTGCAGCTACACTGTATATCTAACCTGCGTGATTCTAATCTTTCTCTAGACCTCACCGAGGAACAAGTCAAAGACATCCTCAGCACGGCCGGTACCGTTACCAAGTTCCGATTGATGATGAACCCGGAGACCGGCAAGCCCAAAGGCTATGGATTTGCAGATTTTGCGGACGCCGATGCCGCTGCCTCGGCGGTGCGTAACCTCAACGATCACGAAGTCATGGGCCGCAAGATTCGTGTTGATTGGCCTCACAACAATGAGAAGGATTCCGTACCCCCGGATTACTCGCAGCAGTCGCAACCAATTATGATCCAAGATCCCGCACAGCAGCAACCGATTCAAGGCTCAGCGCCGCTGCCTCCTCTTCCCCCAGGCGTGGAACTCCCACCTCAACTTGACTGCCCCAACGCCATCTCCCATACTCTCGCATCCCTCCCACCAAATCAACTGCTCGATGTCCTCACACAAATGAAATCTCTCGCGGTTGCTGACCCAGCACGTGCCACAGAACTGCTGCGCCAAGCCCCTCAGCTCGCCTATGCCGTCTTCCAGGCTCTACTCCTCATGAACCTGGTAGAATACCAGCTACTTGGTTCCATCGTCGAACAGGCTGCCCAGCCTCCCCAACTTGCTCAACAGCCAACTCCTCAACAATTCCAGCAGTACGGTGTTCCTGGTCAGATCTCTACACCACCTGTCACCGGCACTCCTTTCGCCCCTCCCCCGGTTCAACCTGCCGCTCCGATGCACGGCCAGGAGGAACTCCTTCAGCAAGTTCTCAGCATGCCCCAGGCTTCTATTGATGCTTTGCCTCCTATGGAAAGAAGCCAGATCATGCTGTTACGCCAGCAATTGATGCAGAGTGGTATGCGATAGAGTCTTGCCCTCTTTGATACTGCATATGGATTCGGATATTTTGTGGCTCTGCTCGTCGAGAGCAAGCCTGGCATAGCTGGCCAATATTTTATTTTTCTCCTTTTCTTATGCCAATGTACTAGGCGAATAGGTGGCGCAAAGGGATTCTCATTTTTTTTGCCATTGATTTGCATACTGGGTCAATCTCAAGCTCTACCTTCAGAATATTAACAGAATGATATCTTGATTCCCTCAGTCCTTTTATTTCTGTAATCAACGTGTGTTCTCTAGTCCTTTAGGATTCTTTATCTACAATGCAACCTGCTTCAACCCGTGGACATATTTGGCGCGTTTGTCAGTGACAGAGGAAATTTCCCTGGTTACTTTTGTGAGTATGATAAAGCTGCACTGGCAAGATCTGGAATTGGTAGTCTAGGCATTCCATTGCCATGGCAGGCAGCCTTCTTACAATGATCCTTCGGAAAATCCTGGTGAATAACTGCCAGCTCAACAATCAATAGGCCCCAATCACGTTCAAGAATAGTATAATCGTAGTCTTGATTATAATTTCCAAGGCCACAGCAAATGTGTTAATATAATTTAAGCAAAGGCATATAGCCTTGTTGATACACTGGTGTCTATATAATTTGCCATAATATTCTATGACCTATAGTTCATACCATAGGAACAGTCTGTCTCATTCAGGATAGATCAAACAAGGACAAGCAATAGGAAACCAGCGTATCTCGTTCTAAGAACACACAAAGCTGGCTGACAAGTGATAGTACCTATGTAGTGCTATTTGAAGCTCTTGTACATCATTCTGTACCCATTACACCTTTCACCGAATGATACACAGGCTTCCGCCCCCAAACCCATAATGTCAGTTAGGTGATTGGGGTGTCTCTTCGCATAAATATGAGTATCCATAATCTGGACCTGCTGAGTGTCGCCGGGGCATCCAAAGCTTGGTTGTTGTCACGCAGCAGTATATCTCAGCGCGGGTGTATCTTTCAGCGCAGGTAGTCCTCGTCACATGCTGTCGCGCCGAATCGGGCGAGAGCTACCGGCGTTCCAGGTCTACACCTGGGTGTATGTCACCGTCGCGCCCGCCTATTCAGGAGGGATGAACGAGATCGTCGCCTGGGCGTAACGCATAAGTGTCTTCTCCCGTCTCAATTCTTCTCTTCTTCTTCTTCTTCTCTCTTCCACCTTTCCACACAATCACCGCTCCATCGATTGATTTGCATGGTTGCTGCTTTGCTTCGTGCCCTGAGTCGGTGACCAAGGTCATCACACTGTAGGTATCTCAGTTTCCGAGGTGTTTTTCAGCGTGTTCTTCTTTCTCGACTGGCTTGCCAGTATCATCTGAAATTCCGACTACCTCAATCTTCTCGCCCCCTCCCTCAACGCAGGTCATGGCGTCAAAGGGGGTTCCTCAGCAGCAGTCGGCGGAGGGTTTGGCAACGGATGATCAGGAGCCTAGGGCCCGGGCCGATGAGATTCCTGAGCTGCGGCGGGGATGCACGATCCCTCGGGGTCGGTATCTAGCCAGTGACCTTCCGCCTCTGCATACGCTGACAGAAATTTTCGCTGACATGGCATCGAACGCCCTGAAAATGGGATTCGAGCATGTCCTCATTCGGCTTGGCGGTCGACCACTTCGGGTGGCGACAATGTGCTCAGGAACGGAAGCCCCGCTTCTAGCACTGGAATTGATCCAGACGGGTAAGTGCAGTGTCTTATTCCTTTTTTCTTTTCCCTCAGTTGTTTGTTTGTTTGTTGTGTTCGATGTTCATGATGAGGTTCGTTGCTTGTGGTTGGTTCCGTGGTTAAGGTTCCTCCCCCAACGTCCAAGTCACATGTCTACTCCCTTGCCCTAACTTTGCCTTGACTTTGGGTGATCTGTCGTCCTGGCTTCAATCTTGTATTGGCCTGTCATTTGTTTTTATTCATCTCATTTTAACCTTCTTGTCTGAGCTCTCTCACTTTCTGCTTGGTTTTACCACGGAATATGACCATGGAGTTGCTAATATAACCTTGACAGGTTTGGCAGAGGCCCGGCAACTACGGATCTCGCACGCTTTCAGCTGCGAGATTGTTCCGTTCAAGCAATCATACATTGAACGGAACTTCCGCCCCCCTATCCTCTTTCGGGACATCACCGAACTTGGAGGGGACGTGGCGTAAGTACCCATCCATCTTCCCCTGACTTGACTTTTATACTGACTTTGATTTTGAAGGCGGACCGCCTACGGGTCATCGGAAGTGATTCCCGGTGACCTCGACATCTTAGTTGCTGGAACTGCCTGTGTCGATTTCTCTCCGTTGAACAACCGCAAGAAGACGCTGCAGCAAGGCGGCGAGTCGGGAGCTACGTTCGACGGTCTCTTGCGGTACGCGGAGAGATATCGACCCCGCATGGTCGTCCAGGAGAATGTCCGGAATGCTCCCTGGGATCAGATGAAGGGAAAGTGGGAGGAGCTCGGATACATGTCGGTTTGTGTCAATGTCGACACGAAGCATTACTACATCCCGCAGACACGCGAGCGCGGGTACATGGTGGTCATTGACAAGCGCCGCTTGGAAGCAGCGGGCCTGCTTGGAGACTCCATGGACCAGAGTGGCATTGACACTGTCACTCAACGCGTTCGTGAGCTTGCTGGTCGTTTCAAGCGGCCGGCGAGTGCGCCGGTGGGGTTGTTCTTGCTGAGTGACGACGACCGCCGACTCGAGCTCATCGAGATGAGAGCCCGCCTTGAGTCCCGAAGCGAAACCAGCTGGGACCAGTACCAGATTCGCCATGAACGGCACCGTGGCGAACTGGAACTAGGCACCGAGAGGCCAATCACTCGATCCCTGCCCGGAATCAATGACCTGAAGGCACCGGACTTCTATTGGCATCGTTTCTGGAAGACACAGCCGGAGAGAGTGTGGGAGACCGTGGATATGAATTTCTTGAAGAAGATGCTTCAAGATTATGACATGAACTTCAAGGAGTAAGTCTTAGTCCTCTCTCACGTTCACTTTCACTTCAGGAATATTTTACTAACAATTCACTTCACAGGCGTTGGATTGACTTATCTCAGGGAGTCGATCGAGGGAATGACAGCCTTGCCGGGTCCGGGATCGCAGGGTGCCTGACGCCGAAGGGCATCCCATTTGTGACCACCCGCGGGGGCCCCGTTTCTGGCACGGAGGCCCTTTCATTACAAGGTCTGCCCCTCGATCGAATGTTACTCACGAGAGAAACCCAAGCCGATTTGATGGACATGGCAGGAAATGCAATGACGAGTACAGTCGTGTGTGCAATCATGCTGGCTGGTCTGATAGCCGTGCATGAGATTCTTGACGATGGCGAGGAGGGTTCGATCAACCCCGGCGACGTGGAGGCCAAGTCCCTTCTCGTTCCCAACGAGGTCTACAGCCTCGTGAGAAGCAACCTCCAAGTCGCCGAAGCCCCTCTCGTCGACCATACTGTTCTCAAAGCCAAGGCAGCGAGCAGCGTTCTGTGTTGCTCCTGCGAGAGACAGACTGGGGTTCAAGATTCAATTTACAGTTGCACACTGTGTGGACATACCGCTTGCAGATCCTGTCGTGGAAATCCCGCGCATTCGTATCTACGTGTTTCCCCACTTTCTCGACAAAAGCCGTCTGAGTTTATAGCGAATATGAAGGGACTTGTTCCCATGAAGCTTATGCTTTCTGGTTTGTCCGCCTTGGACTTCGAGACGTTTAGATCCCTTTACCCTATCGACAACCTCCCCCAGTTTTGGCCCGACTTTGTTCTGTGCGTCGAGGCAGCTGTGCACGACGTTTTTCGGTTTTTCGAGATCAAGCGCGGAAGAAAATGGCGAGTCGTTTATGATGGCACGCACTCCAGCTTGTTCCTTGATATCGGTCCGGACTCCATCCAATGGCTTTTGTACGCAAAGCCCCCCAGGTCTGCGAACACGAGAAGCGTTATCCGAGAAGTGCTAGCCAAGCCAATTGCCAGAATGAGTCCCACTTCTGGGTCGTTTGTCGAGGGTACATGGGAAATTTGTTCACCCGTTAGCACCTCATTCACACTTCACATCTCTGGCCGAGGATATCAAGTCCGATCATTCCAATCGGAGTGTGGTCTCAAAGCCGCTAAATTTGTTGATGGAAAAGTCTGGGACAAGATTTTCGTTGAAGGATCAGATCAAGATGTCGCAGTTTTGGATTTGGACGTCCGAGGAGTCTACCAATTTCTCCCTGACTGTGGAACAGCGCTTGGTGCATTGTACAGAAGAGAACCCATCGCCCATGCACCCCAATTGTTCTTATTCCTTGACCCAACGAAGACTGGACCCCCCAATGAAGATGCTTGTGTGTTCGCTCTTGACCACAGCCGCCTTCCTGGATATGATGTGAGAATGACGGTCGCCGAGTTATCTTCAGCTTGGAGATCATTGGATGTCACCCTGGATTCGCAAGATGTGAAAGCTTTCTGTCGTCGATGGGCTAAGGCCCCTGAAGTACAGTTGAACTATTGTCCTGCTGAGCAGATTACCCTTCGCACATTGCAACAAGATATCCAAGTCTCGATTGAAAACCAACACTGTCATAATGCTTGTATCACTCTGACCTCGCTGTCAGCAACAGCAGCGATTCTCAACCTGCCCGACGCAAATTATGATTGGCAAGCCTGGAACCCTGAGGTCTCTATGAGAGAATTGAAAGGTCTCGCCTGGTTGTTCCCAAAGATTGCCGCGTGGTCCGACTTCGAAGACTGGAATGAAATCATCCTTCGAGACAGTTCAGACCCCAACCATCATGCAAATGGCAATTGTAACACCTGCAACCCACCCACCCCCAGGATCCTTTGGGGTCGCGACAACAGAGACCGAATCGTGCCGTACGAGAATCCTCAGGACGCTGCCGTCTACGAACGTGCCATCAAAAACCGACCGTCGCCATTTTTGGTCTTCAGACGAATCAGCGAACATGGAGACGCTGAATTGCGGTTTACCCTCAATGTTCAAGCTCTGACACACCAGGCACATGGAAAATTGGTTGGCACCGCAAGCCGTGAGACAGTCACATCTCGCTGGCGACTTCTCCCTCATGCATACGACATGGCTCAAAAGACTCCTGATATGAGCCGGGAAACGCCTGACTGGTTTACTCTGAAGAGCAACGACAATAATGTTCCGTCGCCCCAACCTCCCAACTTCAGATTCAAACTGCGTGATGAACAGCTCCGATCATTGAGCTGGATGATCTCACAAGAAGCAAAAGACATGAAACCATTCATGGAAGAAGAAGTTGAAGAATCCATCCTCCCCTTGATGCCCTGGCGTGCCGAAGTCAAAGCGACAATGCCAAAAGTTGTTCGCGGGGGCGTGCTAGCTGACGAGGTTGGATATGGCAAGACTGCTGTTATTCTTGGTCTCATCGATGCGCAGTTTGAAAGTGATACCAAACCCCCTGAGGACGACGGTCTTGTTCCAACAAAAGCAACCCTGATCGTCGTGCCCAGCAATGTCTTCAAGCAGTGGGTTTCGGAAACCAAGAAGTTCCTCGGAGGAAAATACAAAGTTTTGCCAATATCGTCAATCAACAAGATCACCATCCGGGAAGTCGAAGATGCAGATATTGTGATTGTGTCATGGAGTATCCTGGCCAACGATGCATACTACAAGCGACTTCAACAATTTACCGGAACACCCCAGGCTCCCGCAAAATCGAGCGGAGGAACAGGTCGAAATTTCGATAGCTGGTTCCACGACGCTCGTGCTTCCTTGCGGGAGTCTGTTGACACATTGAGAGTACAAGGGCCTGAGGCGATGCTCCAGCAATTGGAGGCCAGACGTCGCCGAGTTCAAGAGACACAGGCCGACTTCACTTATGTACCCTCCCGACGCCTCCGTGGCCAGGCATTTGCTGATGCTAATAATGGTCGTGACGAGTCCGATACAGGAGAACAAGAGAATTTGGATTCTGAGTCTGACCCCGGTTTCGAGGAAGTTGATGCATCTGGTGCGAGACACTCGACTGGAACAGTCAGTTCTGAGGGCCAGCGGAAGCGGAGGCACAGTAGGAAACCAGAGGAAGGTTCAAGAGGAAAGCGAACAAAACGCTTACCAACGGACCTGGAAGAAGTGACCGATGATAAAAAGAAACATGGAACCAAATCAACTGCCGTGAAAGACGACCGCGCGGACTTTAACATCAAAAAGGGAGCCAAGCAAGACTGGCGCACCGTTAAAGCCGCATTCCTTCACGCTTTCAACTTCAACCGTTTGGTTATCGATGAATACACGTACGCCGGGGAAGAAAAACAGGCTTCCCTGCTCTCATTGCAGGCACGCTCCAAATGGATCCTTTCTGGAACACCAGCTCTTGGTGAATTTGCCGACATCAAGAGTATTGCGCGTTACCTTGGTTTACACCTTGGTGTAGACGACGATGGCGATTGCGACAAGCCGACGCAGAACAGCAGACTGCGAAATATCAGGAAGAACCACACAGCTGTTGAGGCGTTCCAGTACTACCAGGCACCCCACAGCAACGCCTGGTATCAAAACCGCCGAGAGCATGCCCAACGATTCCTGAACCGGTTTGTGCGTAAGAACATCGCACGCATCACACAAATTCCCTTGATAACGCGCCTTGTCATTACCAAACAGTCGCCCACTGAAAAGACAGCGTACGATACGTTGTTCCGAGCCGTCAAAGAAAACAAGAGACGAATTCCTGGTCCCTTGAGCTCCATTTTGTCCAAGAGCCAGTTCCCCCAGGAGGCTCTCATCATGTCCTGCGTTACAAGCCAAATCGGACAGCCTCCATGGAACCTCGAAAAGTGCCGTAAAGGCTGGGTGAACGACAAAAAGAAATCCACCGATATCTGGACTAAAGTGGACTCGATCACTCGACAAGCGGCGACTGTTTGGTATCGCAAAATGAACAATACCGATCCCAACAACTGGCAGAACGCCTTGAATGGCGTTGCTAAAATTGACTTCGGGGACGCAGAGCTCAACAAAAGATACAACGAGCTCTTAGAGGACATCATCCGCTCATACAGCGAGTGGAAACTCGTCGAAAAACACCAGCCAATCGAAGATTTACTTCAGGCGCGATTCCAAAAGATCCAGAACGCGAAGACTGGAAACACAGCCACTGGAAGGCGTCCTCCCAGAGCCACAGAAGATGGAGGCACTAACAATACGTCTTCGAATTCGATTTGGACGGCAGTTGAAAAAGCCTTGTCCGCTGATGCCACCTCTCTCTTGAACCAAGCCCTTGAGATTGACCGGGAACATCGATTCTACGAACACCTGGTGAAGATCCAAACAACTGGAATTCCACCATGTCAAAATTGCAAGAGCGATTTGCACGAAAAAGAAGATGTTAACATTCTGAAAAGCTGCGGTCATTGCCTCTGCAACGGTTGTCTCCACGCCGCGGTCATTCAAACACGCAAACCCTGCCCCATCATTGGATGCAGCGGCGAAATTGTCCAATCTAAGATTGTGCCTGGTGAAATCCTCGTCAGCGAAGATCAATCAATCCAGAGCACCAAACTCAACCAGCTTGTTGAGATAATCCGCACTGTGCCAAAGGATGAGCTTGTCATCATCTTCGTGCAAATCAGCCACCTCTTGCCCGTTGTATCGAATGCTCTCAAAGCTGCGAACATCGACCACCGTATGGTCACGCAGACCAACTTGAAGGGAATCAGCGAGTTCACTGATCCCCCCAGACCAAAGAAGGGCAGTGCCGAACCACCTTCCAGACCGAAGGCTCTGATCTTGAATCTCGGAAACTCTATGGCAGCTGGATTGTAAGTTGTTATCTGTTGTTCTTTGTTGAAGACATTACTAATCTGTTATTCTTTTATAAAGGAACCTCCAGTGCGCAAATCACGTCATCTTCTTGTCACCATATTACGCCGCCTCTGACCATGAATATGATGCGGGCATGACCCAGGCAATCGGACGCGCGCGGCGATTCGGGCAGAACCGTGGAGTCCACGCCTATCATTTGCTGGTGAAGAACACATACGACGTCAACATCTTCCAGAAAGCTCAATCAAGCAAACTCGTTGAGCGTGCAGGTGTTCCAGCTTTGATTCCAGAAGGAGAAGTATTACCAGGCGACGTCTTATATGAAGGAGAGGAGCTGCCGGAGTAGACCAAGAATCACCGATCCGGCCGGATGGTGCCGACGGCCAGCCTAGGGGCCATCTCCTGCCCGCAGGTACCACTTGTGGTTTGATTTTATATTCACCGGTTGCCATGACTGTCATGTTTATATGATGGTCATAGGGATGTTTTTTTTATACTTGTTAGAGTTCGCCGGTCGACAACAATGTCATGGTTTTTGTATATGTACCTTCATACTTTGAAAAAAAAAAAATCAAAACTGTTCCGTGTCCCAAACGTTACCTACCTGCCATAGGAATCATGATGATGATGATGATGATCTCAGTTAACAGGATGTAGCTCGCTATTATAGACATGCTGCTATGCGGGGATAGCGTTTCAGAGCCCGCTCCTAACGACAAATGGTGGTGCATCCCTAGTATACCCCCCACCCCTATAAACAGTAGATGATCAATTCAGTCCTATATTCCCCGTAGGTGTAGAGTGTTCCCCTTCCCTCTACTTTGCACCTTTCACTTCCCCTCCCTTCTCACTTCTCACTTCGTATTAGCTCCCTAAGTCACTAAGTCCCTATATCACTAGGCCTACCAAATCTATATCTTATATCCTATATCATACTAGTAGGCCGTATACAAATAGGTTCGGGTCGCGACGCTATATTTTATCGTCTTCACCACTATCGTTAGTATTAGCTAATTGGAGTGTGTGTTAGTAGTATAAGGTGATCTCACTCAGGTAGTGAGGTTGGCAAGGTGGGACATTTCAATATCATACCAATGAAATACATATCTCCCCATATGACCGGGAGAGCACGAACCCTATCTTGTACAGTGTTCTAGCGTATCTACAAGCTCAACAGGCAGGATAAGAAAGAAGGAAATGGAAAAAAAATCTGCGATTGGTCCTGCCGATATCCCACAGCGACTGGGCCAGATCTGCATCCGGGCTCCGATCACACCAAGTAAGAGCTAGGAACAAACGTACTGTACATGGTATGTTGTAGACAGACAAAAAAAATAGGACGCCACAAGACTGGTTATCATTTCAAGGCGCCTTAGGGCGAAGGGCAGGGTGGCCTCTAATCATTCCCCGGCTTGACCGCAGTGCCCCAAGGCGGCTTTTGCTCGTCCCTTCGAGAAAAAAACACAACCATTATAATATCCTCCTCATCCAGAATTGACCCATGGCAAGGAAGAACTCTTTTTTAATAATTTTTCTTCTCTTTGCTCTTCTATTGTTTAGGAGCTGTGTCCAATGCATTGTCCTTGCGCATCATCACCTCGGGGTTCCACACTGGCACGTCAGTCAGGTTGGTCAGGCCGGCGCTGTTCTCGCAGGTATCGCGCCCGCTCAGCGGGCCGGGGGCGGGGATCTTGGTGCCGGCGCCGGCACCGGTAGCGGTGGCGGAGTCCTTGAGGGCAGTCAGGAGCGACTTGATGGACTCCGGGGTCAGGTCCTCGTAGAAGTCATCGTTAATTTGGACCATGGGGGCGTTGACGCAAGCGCCCAGGCATTCGACCTCGATGTATGTAAAGAGACCATCCTCAGTGGTGTGGCCGGGGGTAATTCCGAGGTGTTCGGTGATGGCGTCGACAATGGCGGTACTACCGCAGCCGCCGAGCTGGCATGGGGTCTGGAGGGATGGCGAGTCAGGAAGAGCAGGAAATGGTGTTAATTAATTCCAGATGCTTACCGTGGTGCAAACCTGCACAAAGTACTTGCCAACCGGCTCGCGGTTGTACATGGTGTAGAAGGTCGCAACCTCGTAAACGCGCATTGGGGGCATCTCGAGCATGCGAGCGACCTCGTTCATGACGCTGATGCTGGTGAAGCCGTGCTGGCGTTGACCGAGGTCAAGCAGAGGCATGACAGCACCCTTCTTGTACTGGGGAGGGTAGCGCTTGAGGATCTCATCGATGAGTTTGAGGTTCTGCTCGGAAAACTTGAACGGGATGGTCGGGTTGTTGTTGGGCTTGTTGCGGTGCTATTGGAGACAATCACGGTCAGTACATGAGCCTTTGATTCACCAATTCTGAGACACAATCGGCGTCTAAAGCACAGGAGGGGTCGAGAGGAATACGCACCACCGAAAGGGAGTCGCTGAACCGTTGCGAACCGGCGGAGAAGGCTCTGTATTGGGGCTTGGGGAGCTGGTGAACCAACTGGCGGCCGACCCGCGGAACAGAGAAGAGTTTAGAGGCCATCACGGGCTATGAGTGAGGGTCAATTGGGGCGGAGATGAGGTTGGAGGTTGGAGGAGAAGTCAAGTTGACGAGGCGTTTTACTTGGGGAGGGCTTTGGACAAATCAGCGTCCAGGGATTACTACCGCCTTACCAATCCACTGCCATACAGTTGCCCTTCATTGCTATCAACACATCGCTATTTTTTTTGGAGATGATATACTCTCAAATTGTTTTATTGAACTTGGAATTCCTTGAATTGCATATTGGGAAACTAAACAACTGCAGAAAAAATGTGACTACCGTCCCAATTGCATCACCTTGTTGTGCCGTATCCCATCAAGCACATCTTCAGTCGATCAACTAAACATTCTCCATCTTATAAACCTCATAAGCAACCTCCTCATATGGGTGCGCCGAGATCAAAGCATCGACTGCATTCAGCATAATTCCCCGGTCTAGACACATAATCTCAACCCTGACCTCCTCGCACCGTTCCAAAGCACCGACAGCTCCGACCGCCGGGTCTGCGCCCTCATTGGGCAGAAATTGGCCTGTGCCAACAGTCTGGAAACAACATTTGGTATACTTCCCACCTGGGAATGACCCTGCTCCTGTGGCGAAGATGGCCTCTTTACAGGCCTCCACGTTCGCGGTCGGGACAAAGAAGATAAGCTTGTAGCGGTCTGGAGTGGAGGTAGACATTTTGTGCTTTGAGCGGATGTAGCTCTGTTTGTGGCTTCGTTCGAAGAGATTAAGTAGTCCTGCGCTTTGCCAGGGGTTTGTTCTTGGGTTGATTACTGCGAAGCACGATGCTAGACGAAGGGTATAGGATATCCGAGATCGTAGTCGGGGCCGGAAAGTAGACCTCGTGAAGCTCCAGGCAGTACAAAGGATGTTTTGGGGCATGAAATACTGTGTCGTGTAGTAGGGCTGATGTCAGACATCAAGTGTAGTGAGGAGTTGTCTGGGGTTTGCATACTCTCGGTGCCTGAGGCAATACGCAGCTTAGCCACTGGGCTAAGCCGTTGGTAGTCAGTGATCACCATGTATTCTCAACACCTCGTGATAATTTAGTGATGTAGAAATCATACAGTTATCCAGATGGCCATGGCTGCCTTGGCAGCACAGATACAGCGTCTTCTGTCTGAGGGAACGTTGACGAGTGTTCATTCGGTTGAACAGTGTCTCTCTCAAATTGAGAAGCTCGATCACCAAGGACTTCCTTTGAATGCATTGATCTCTATCGTTCCGAGATCAAAATTATTAAGGAGAGCAAAATCTCTCGACAAAGAGCGCCAACTCCAGGGGCAGAGCTTTGGTCAACTGTGCTCACATTATGCCAGCTCCAAATGTCTTCCAAGGTACTTCGCCGATTGAGAAGGGAATGCGAACCAATATTTAACTTGTTATGTTCCTGGTATATACTTTAGTTGAAAAATGGTATACAAAAATGTTGAAACACAGGGTATCATATGCACCGCACACGCCCACCACTCTTTAACAACCCAATCAGAAACCAATAGATACACCAACAATCGGAATTTATACAGCAATAGTATGCAAGCATGTATACTTGTTGACATGCTCCTTAATACTTGCCAGCATCTCAGCCTTGCGCGAATCCTCAACCCAGCTCTCCTGGACACTATTCTCCGCGATGATCCTCCACTCCAACACATTCAGGTTGAAAGCCTCCTGCACAGCGCAGTAGTTATCAAGAATATAACCACCGAAATAAGCAGGATCATCACTGTTAATAGAGAACTTCACTCCAGCCTCCAAGAACCGCCGAATAGGCACCTCCTTCACAGAGGTAACACAACGCAGCCGCACATTCGACAACGGGCAGACGGTAAGCAGGATACCCTCACGCGCAACACGTCGCATCAACTCCTCGTCTTCAACCAGCCGAATACCATGATCAATACGGCGGGCACCAAGCTCAAGCGCAGTGCTAATATAGGTCGGATCACCTTCCTCGCCGGCATGCGCCGTGAGCGGGATATTCTTCTGCGCAGCTGACGCATAGATCTCGCGGAACATGTCTTTCGGCGGACCGACTTCTGAAGAAGACCAGCCGAGTCCGTGCACAACGTTAGACTCGAAATGCTTGTGAGCCACAAACTCCTCGTAAACTTCCTTGGCCGACGAGACGGGGAGATGCCGCACGAAACACAGGATTAGTCGTGTGCTTAGGCCGAGCTCGGTCTCGGCACGCTTGCATCCCTTCGAGAAGCCGGTGACAATGGTGTCATATGGTACGCCGCGGCTTTCGTGTACTTGCGGGTCGAAGAAGACTTCTGCATGGTGGACGCCGTCTGCGTGCGCCTTTTGGAAGTATGCCCAGGCTAGGTCGGCGAAGTCTTCTTCTTTGCGGAGAACGGCCATGCCTTCGAAGTAGAAGTGGAGGAAGTCATCCAGGTTGCTGAAATGCTCATAGCGTTTCTTGAGTGTCTCGACTGAGGTATAAACTGGATCAGTCGGCAGGGTGATACCATTGCGCGCCGCGAGCTCGAAGATGAGTTCTGGCTCAAGGGTGCCCTCGAGATGGACGTGATGTTCACATTTAGGGAGGCCCTTGAGGAACTCGTGCAGAGGAGATTGACACATTGTTGCGGATTGTAGTGAGTAAAGTCCTATGGGCGTGAGGATTTTCTATATCAATGCGGGACAAGCGACGGGCGAGTTTCCTTTTTCACCCGCCGGTGTCTCGGGTTATCGTGATTCTTTTTTTCGTGACACAGTTGTCTTTTTATCACTTTCTAATCCCAAAATTAGACTCATTGATAAGCTTTTCCTCCGGAGGTCTCCGAATTCCGCGTCAAATGAAGACCAAGAAGATTTACCAAACGGGCAAGTCCAAGAGACTCCAATCTCAGGTCCTCTATAAACTCTGTGTACATAAACGTCGATCATACACAATATTGCATGTTAAAATATGTTTTAAATCTAATATTAACACTTTGCAGATCTCTATCTTGATCCCGAAAAACTCCCGGATACAGAATAAAAGAGAATATACGTAATCGCAACCCATCTACAGGGCCTAAACTCGCATCTCAGCACCAGCAGCCTTTCGTAGCCGATTCATGACAGCTGCAGCCAGGTCACCTTCGCTATCTGAGACCCCTTCCACGTAAATAACATCGACATCAAGCTCATCCAGCCCGCGCAGGGCGGCAAAGAGACCATGCGCGATGGACACTGCATCTGAGCCAAGATGGTAATCATATACAATCTTCACGCGGCTACTCGCATTTCCATTCTCTAGCACGGGGATCGAGAAACTGATAATATTCTCAATGGGAGAAGACACGGGGTTCATAGTATTGGCGATGTGATCTTCTGAAGCAAGCTCCAAGCCGAGCTTCCAGTTCCGCGTGCGGATGACCCCAATTTTGTGTGCGCCAATGGCTGTGTCATTGAGGTCCATCTGCACATGCTTCCTCACTCCGGCGGGGTTGGATGTCGACTCGAAGAGAACAACCCGTGCCTTTGGCGAATAGTGGCGGTACTTCATGCCCGGCGCGCGTGGAACCTCTTTCACATCTAGCGTGCCGTCTTTGTAGCCAACTGCGACATTTCCCCACCCTTCGCATTTTCGGATTTCCTCGATGCCGATGCCGCCAGGGCGTAGAATCGCTGGCGGGTCGCATAACCCGTCTACAACGGTGCTTTCGACACCAACACCAGATGCGCCGCCGTCGAGAATCAACTCTATGCGGTCTTTGAGATCGTGGTATACATGCTGCGCGGTTGTCGGGGATGGTTTAGTGGATGCATTTGCAGATGGCGCGGCGAGGGGACGGTCTGTTACGTGGATGAGCAGACGCGCCAGTGGAGAAGAGGGCATGCGGACGCCGAATGTAGTCAGGCTGGAGGTGACCTCTGGCGCTAGTATGGATCCGGATGGGTTAGGTAGAATAATTGTCAATGCGCCGGGCCAGAACCTGTCAATCAGAGGCTTGTAAATCGAGGGGAGAGTGATTGGTGGCGTTTTGGTTGATCTAGGGCTGTCTTGGGAGGCGGGATTAAGGAGACGCTCAAGCATGTCGAGTGAGTCGACATGAACGATCAACGGGTTGTCTGAAGGCCGTTGTTTCGCACGGTAGATTCCCTGTACCGCAGCACTACGCGTGGCATCGGCTCCTAGGCCATATACTGTCTCGGTAGGAAAGGCGACGGGGATATCACTGGAACGAAGGAGTTTGGCAGCTTCTTCGATGGCCTGGGACTCGGGGGTTTTTTGGTTGCGCTCTTTCTCCCACCATTCCGCCAGAGATACATCGCCGGGCCCTTGGCTGAGCCGTTGAACGGGAGCGATTCGCGTTTTTGTAGACATCGTGGTTAAGAGTCTGGCACAACTGCGCTGACAGTGGCCGGCAAAAGCGCGAGTGAAAAGCAACGTGATGTTTGAGAAGACCTCCAATGACGCACCACTCGGGCGCACACGTTATCAGATGAGGGGCGAAGTGATGCCCGAGGGAGCCGGGTTCTGCTTGCGCGGGGCAAACTCTTTTTTCTTTTGGTCGTATATTCTGAAGTCTTCTCTAGCGTACACGGTGGACTATCATTCTGCACAATGCCGTCAGAAGCAATAAAAAGCCCTATATGAAAGATCGTGAGAAAATCGCTTCGGGTCATGACGTCGGATGACTCAGCGCATCAGGAACCCCAGGGGCTTGATCACATCGCCAACGATATTAATGGCGATAGATTCGGAAGAACAGGAGTTATTCATAATCGTATGAGGTTGAAATAAGTGCAGATGAACTAGTGGAAGCGGGGTTGTGGCTGATCAGCTGGCATATAGTACACATCGATCGGCTTGATACAAATGATAATATTATTGTATAACCTGGGTTGGATTGGATGGGTTGAATTGAATCCAAATCTATAATCTTTATGCTCTCTAATGTATACACAAGACTCAATCATTTCTTCTTGCCCTTACCACTTCCTTTGCCACCTCCACCACCACCCTTTCCACCTTTGCCCTTCCCCTTATCACCACCTCCGCCGCTTCCAGCTCCTGCAGTCATGATGCGCACCTTGCCGACAACCATAGTATTGATAATCTCTGTATCTTTCCAGCCCTTGATGAGTTCTCCTTCCCGTTCCCGGAGACGCTCAGCATCGACACGAGAGATCCCGACATCTTCGGCGTGCTCCTTCTTGACCTTCCCGGTTGTGGTCTCGGACACCCACCGACCAATGATCTCCTTGACGGCCTTGCCCTTCTTGACGGTGCCCGGCTGCAGCTTAACTTTGTATTTGTAGCGTCCAAGAGCAGCCCACGGGGCACAAACCGGAATAGCAGCAATGATTTCGTCATCCGTAGTTGGCGTACCCACCAAGGCCGGAATCCAAGTGAGATCTGCAGCTTCTGCGGCAGCTGTCTCCTCATTGTAATCGTCTGTTCCATTTTCCGTAAATTGGGCCTGGCGTTTGCGCTCGGCTTCGGCAGCGCGCTCATGCTGGGCCCGTCGTCGTTGCCTTTGCGCCTCGGCCTCTCGCTCTCGCTGTTCCTTGGCTTCAGCTGCCTTGGCCGCCTTTGCGGCTTTGCCCTTGTTTGCACCGACCAACCGAAGAGCAAGCTCCCGTTCATCCTCATCTTGATGAGCATACTTGGCAGCAGCCCGCTTGTCCTTCGCCCGCTTGCCGCGAGTGGGAGCGATGCGTGGTGCAGCTGGCTCTGCCTCGCCAGGACGGTGAAGAGGCTTTCCTTGTCGCATGGTACGTTGCTCTCGATCGTTCAAGTTCGGTTCTTCATTTTGCTCAGGCACAGTATGTTGGCCTGCTGTTGATGTAACTTCTTCTCCCTCCGGCTGATCTTCCGCAACTTCCTGCTCCAGCTCATCCTTCGGCTCTTCTTCGGGCTCGGATTCGGACTCCGATTCTTGAGTTAACTGAGGGTTCGGAAGCTCGGAATTACCTCGCTGGAGAGGGTTCCTGGTGGTGGCTTTCTCATCTTCATCCTCCTCTTCAGATCCTGCATTTTCCTTCTCGGCGTCTTCGGTCGCCTCCTCGGTCGCCTCTGTCTGCCCCGGGGCTTCTGGCTCCACTGCATCCTTCAGCTCAGAAGCCTCAGTCTCAACTGCAGGAGTTATAGCGGCTTGCAGAACATCAGATAAATCAAATCGCTGCTTATGGTTCTTAACACTTTCCTGGCTGACTTGGAACATAATGCCAAATCCAAGCACCAATTGCGATGGGGCCAAGAAGTTCTTCTCTCCCTTGATTTGGAAAACACCAGTGGGCAAGATTCCGCTACCGTTCTCTGCGGTTTTCGATACCTGGTGAGCACGCGCCCACCAAGCAGACATGACAGCCTTAGAGTCCCAAGCTGTTGAAGTTGCGACGCAAAGGTTGCCGGCTTGAGATAGTGTGCTTGGAGATATCGGTGCGTCTGCACTACCGGCTCGGTTCTTCACCACGATTGGCGTCGCACCTTCGAGGTCAGCGTGCACAAAGATATCGCCCTTGGACAAATAACGCCGGTAGAGCAATTCGCTTTGCATAGCATCCCGTGCACTGCTAGGGTTAATTAATGTTACAAGACGGCGTTGAATGCAGCCACGTACCCTATCACCAAGTAACCCTCCGAAGAAATAAAAAAGATAAATTTCTCGAACCAGAACGGCGTCCGAGCCTGTCGAAGCACTTGCTTCTCTTTCTTCAAGCCTCGCTTGAGGTCGGTCGTCACCTTCTTCTCGTGACTCTTCAGTGCCTTCGCAGATGACTGAGTGGTCCTTTGTTCCTTCTCCGAGGCCTGTTTCTTCTGGTCATAGTATTGCGATGCGTTCGCCCATGGGCTCAAACCCAGGTCAATATCTATGGCCAACAGCTTAGACTCTCGTTCCGCCCGGCCTATCTCTTGCTCTGCTTCATTCTCCGAGTCGGAGTCTGATTCATCGCTGCTAGAAAACTCCTCCTCTTCATCTTCGTCATCACCGGCCTCTCCGAGAAGTAACGTGACCGTGTTTTCGTACAGTTTGAGGGGCAGCTTGATGATTTGCGCGACTGGATTGCCGCGATCTTGTTCCATTTCAATCAAGCGCGCAATCTCACCCCAGTCCATTCCCTGGGCCACCAGTCCATTGACAGCATCCATTGCCTCCTGGACTCGGTAAACATTGTCCTGGATTGCATCCGCTTTACGAATGTGAAGCTCTTGTACATTCTTGAGCTCATCAATCCGCTTTTTATGCTCTGATCGCACAGATTCGAGCTTCTTCTTGGCTGCCTCCTCGCGCTCTGTCAATCGCGATTCGAGTCGCTGAGATTCAAGAGATGAGAAGTACTCGTCGACCGTGGCATTGAAGCGCTCGAACTCCAGAATCTTTACTCCTGGGTTGTTTTCAAACTGTCGAGGTTTGAAAGGGTGGAAGTCTTCATAAAGCAGACCCGGGGCCTTTGACGAAGTCTCTCCTTCCGAGACGGGTCGCGTGTCTTCTTTCGCAACAATATAGCCCGGATGGCTGTCACCAGAGTCAAAAGTGTTGGAAATCCGCCGTGACTCTTCTAGCACCTCTTTCACAGCCTGTAACAAATCCGGGCTTCCCAAAACTTGATCCAGTGGCGTTGTAGTATCAAATGACTTGATCGCAAAGACGTGGTCTAGGAGCAAGGGAGGATATTCAGGAAAGCCTTGCGACAATGCTTTTCGCAAGACATCCGTTCCCTTTTTCTTGGATTTTTTGGGAGCATTTCCTTCTTCGACAAAAGTCCTCTGTGCCTTTTCCAGAGTTTGTAAAACTCGATCCGCTGTGATGTCCGGGACCCCATGATAGTTCTGCTTATTAGACACAGTGTACTTTAGTCCAGCCTTAATCTCTTCCTGGCCTACACCGGCAGCAACTTGGCGGAAGAAAGCAAGAATGTTGTACTCGCGGTCCGTCAAGATAATGTTACCACCAGCGAAGAATTCGAGGAAGACGTGGTATGCGCCATCGCTGAAAGATAAGTCGATGATGCGATCCGTTCCAATTTGGGAGATTCCTGTTATCCGACGAGACTTGAGATACTTTCGGAGACGGGTCACAAAGGGCGAAGGTGTGGCTGCCGCGGTTCGCGAATATTGGGTGACATGAGTGCGAAATCCGGAGTCAATAATGAGTTGGCGCCGGTGGTCCGGTTTGGCAAGCTTGAAAAGAAATATACGCTAATAGAAATATTAAATAAGTTCATTATCCTTTCATGGCAATGGAGAAATGAATGGGGCGTACCGAGGACAGGTCGTAGATATTGGACACTCGGAGGTTGACACACTCCGACGCCAATTCCTGCGTGATGACCTGAAGTTGTTAGTGTGATAATTTCCTCGCAGTATATTTGAAGATACCTTGACGTCCAAAGACGAAAATCTCTGCTTCATAGCTGTGTTTGCGAAGAGGAAAGGAATTTTTGAGGGTGACGTATGCGGGGCTGGAACTAGCTGTACGAGGAAATCGACCATGCGAGTTAAAACTGGCAGAAAACTAATTATTTACCCCACTCGCCTGTAATATGAAGATCCTGAGCACCGCATAAATGCGTAGACTCGTAGATCTCTGTGGCTTAAATGGGGATTTCTCAATGTATAAACCTTTAAAAAGAAGGTAATAATAGGAAAAAAAGATAGGAGATCGGACATCCTTACATATTTGATCGGGCGGAACAAAAGGCGGTGCATAAAGCTAACCAATCGGAGTTAAAGGCTTGCTCTCGGGGTCCCAATTCGGAATAGCAGTAATAGCGGCCATCGCGCATTATTTATATACTTCAGCTCTCAAAAACTACTACCCATATGGACCATATGGATTTCTTTGTCGTTGATGGGTTTATACTTGAGAAACAGATGGATTTCCGCCGGTTGTGCTTCAAGTGATATAGCACCACTAGTGTCTCTTTTCCTTCTGTTCTCGTTCAGAGATTATCAACCTGGCTAGAATGTCGTTTGACTTTGCTTTGCCTCAATTTGGACCAATTGAATGAAATTTCTACTCCTGTCATTGATCTAGAAGATACCATTGAAAAATGACTAGGCAAATGGCCTGAGAAATACGACGGAGGCTCCAACATCAAAGTTAGTGCCGGGAGCTAGTCATCAGCCATTCCGAGCAATACAGCAACATGGGTGCACGTGGAGTTACATTAGAGCCCTGCACCCAATGGTACTCCTGCAAATAAATCGGTTGACAATGTGACGAATCAAGAGTAATGTCTTAGTAGGATATAGGATATGTAGTGGTTACAAAACTATATCTCCCTGAGTGGCCAGCAAAGAGTGCCGGAGAAATTCCATCACAAAAGTCAATACTTGCTTGGGAACTTCAATTAAGTCAGAATACTATTATTTACTTCTGTGTAATGGTATTTGATCTATTATACATCGTTGTAACCTTGACATTCCCAAAAAGCTTAGATGGGCTCACATTCCGATGGAATCTCATTCCACAGGTCACCCAGACACCGGGTTTGTTGACGCTGAGATACCGATATAATGAGGAATGCATTGTATCTCCCCGTCCTACAATAACAGATTGACTATTGATAAATCGAGCAAGGGCGTCCTGTGTTCATCAACTCTTCTTCCACTTTCAAACTCCAAGACTTCTAACATTATACCACTACTAAACTTACATTCAACATCAATCCACAATGAAGCTCACTATCTTCTTCCCGCTGGCTGCTTTCCTGTCTTGGGCTGTGGCTGATCCTCTGGATGATGCCAGTCCTTGCCTTGTATGCTGTCCCTATCTGGGTGTATGATTCGGACTCAGGACACTAACCACCTCTTCTTATTTTGAATAGATACGGTGTCTTAACGAAGCCTCTGCTGTGGCAGGATGCATCTCCTCTGTTGATTACAAGTGCACTTGCCCAAGCCCAGCGTTCAAGGATACGCTCGGTACCTGTTTGAAGGTTTCGTGTACCCCAGATGACATAACAGGTATATTCTCCTCGCCCTTCCCGCTTTTATTTAGCATCAAATTATTCTCGCAAGAGATTTGAATTGTTTGAAGACTTACGCTAATTGTTTTCCTCAGTTGCCGGAGAATTGCATAAGGAGCGCTGTGGCGGGTCGCCGCCTGAGTAAGGAGGATATATATAGTTTGATGCCCATACAAGAATGTTTCAAGAGAATGGATATAGTGGATTAAATAAAAGAATGAGGCTTGATTTTTAATCTAATTCGTGCTAATGAACACAAATCTAAACTCATCATAAGGCTGGTGGTAAATGTAAAACGCGAGATAACCTACGAATATATATACTGCACCTCTAGAACTAGCATCGATTTTTATTCTTTGTATCCGGATTACGCCCAGATTCATTAATACAATTATAGTTCACCTGCATATAACTATTGAAAAGCCAAGGAAACAAGCAATGCAGTCTGAAGGACAATGTTGTGTCATGAATGGGATGATGCCGCAACCTCGGTGACGTACACATATTCTAGCCCTAACATCCGTGCTCTAATTATTGCAAAAAGCCTACGGAATTCGGTCTAGACTTCTGCTAGTTTTGATAGATGGAATGGATATCCACCACATAACTGCACCTCGCATAATCCGTGTGGTTGGATGAGCTCAAGTGTTGCCTACTCCACGGATGGGAGCGAAAAGATTACGTATTTTACGGTACTGCCCAGACCGATGAACAGTTCTACAAGTGCAATATGGGCGAGCAAATGAAAAGACTCCTAGAAGAACTCCATCACTGCGATTGCACGATATTGATATCAAGATGAATGGGACAAAGTAAAGACAATAGAACATTCAAGTATTTTCGTTCTGAACTTCATATTCTGATCAACCCATCAACATCTAAGCGATGTTCTCGTAGGCAACGGGGAAGCGCTTCATGTTCTTCTCAACGGGGCCGTGGCCACGGAGGAACTGAACGTAGGCACCGTCCTGGAGGAGCTTGCCCTCCTCGCGGAGCTGGATGTACTCCTCGCGGCGAACGGGGGTGAAACCCCAGTTCTTGGAGACAATGATCTTTTGGCGACCGGGGAACTTGTACTGGGAACGGCGGAGGGCCTCGAGAGCGGTAGCACGGTGGGCGTCACGGGTGCGGACGGACAGAATGATCTGGCCAATGTTCACACGGGCGACGAGACCCTGGGGCTTACCGAAGGCACCACGCATACCGGTCTGCAGACGATCGGCACCGGCGCAAGACAACATCTTGTTGATACGGACGACGTGGAAGGGGTGCACACGGACGCGCAGGTGGAAACCTTCCTTACCGGCGATCTTGACAAGGTACCTAATGAAAGTTATATGAGATTGTGTTCATGGATATCAGGCGAGATATGCGGGAGCGGATCGGACAACGTACTTGTTGGCGCAAATACGGGCGGCCTCGAGAGCCTCGGAGGACAGCTGCTCGTACTCGTTGGAAACCAAGTGGATGCAGGTAGGGAAGTCATCCACGTTGGCCTTCTTACGACCAAGATCGAAGATACGAATCTTAGGGTCGGGAACACCACGGTTGAACCGGGACTTGGGGTAAGGCTGGATGTTGAAGACTGATGTCAGCGAAACCGCCCATCTTCAAAAAATAAAAAAAATAATAAGGATCCAAAAAAAAGCACATGGACAGTGCCATAAGGATCACTCCTCATAGCAAAGGTGATATTCTGCTCATGGCGAGGTGGTCGTTGACGATATATTGATGCACACTCCCCACCACTAAGATAACCCGCACAAATCTTCAAAAGCTCGCAAAATCGACATCGGAACGCACCTTGTTCTTGCAGTAGCGGTAGCATCTCGCGGGACGACGGGCCATTTTGAGTGCTGGAAGGGTGGTGATGGCACTTCCTGCGAACTGGGTATAGGTTGTCGGTGGTTGTCGAGGGTTCGGAAGGAGAAAGAGAAAAGAGGGTCGATTTCGCTGAGGTCACGGGTCTTGATTTCCAAGCAACACTGTGGCAAAAGGGTTTAACCCTATTAATGCCTGAGCGCTCAGGCCCCTGACCAGACTGCAGCTTGACTTTATGATTGGATAAAAGCTTTCTCCACTAATCCCGTTTTGGCCCACTCTTATCGTGCTGATAAATAGATAAACGGGACATTCCCTCACTTCCCGACTCTTCGACGGACCTGCAACATTGAAGGTTGAACGGATTCCTGTGTCTCGGTTATTACCATTCTATTTTCCCGTATATTTTGAGCCGTGTAATAGCCTGCTTGAAAATCTAAATTACAACTCAACATAAGTATACATAAACGGCAGGTCCTTTGCTACAAAGTACGTAGTACGGAGTACATAGGCATGTGATGAACACCCGGGTATTGAATACCCCGGTTAATTTAAACTGACTTGTAATAAGGGAGTCATCCCCCTCTTTGATGTGTATTATTCGGTGAATGATTTACCAGCCCGCCTTGGAAACTGCGATAGTGAGGCTCGTGACACTACCCTCTATAGGACAGGAAAAAGATGGAGAGTAGACTGCCCTGGAATATGAACCAACTGTAGAGCGCAAGGAGCTCGACCAGCTTTAGCCGGTTGGAAATCGTCAACTAATGCGCTGACAAATCTTGCAGCCAGATGAGGTCAGACCTCGGGATATTGCAAGCCCCGTCCTAGAAGGCGAGACTTGGGTCAAGCTGAGTGTCCTAGTCGTTTACTTCGAGAATGCTATTTTAAGATATGTATTAGTTTCTGATTAATAATGAAAAGTGGGATGGCTCCCTGTATCATTCAAAGGTCGGGTGGACGGGTTAACCAAGCAATCAAATAAATCACTACAGCCCAGGTCTGTCCAACAAACCCTCGGAACTGTGCATTCTATACCTATACCGGATTGTGAAGCAGGACTATTAGGGTGGCGACATCTACCAAAGTATGACTGATTTCCAGCAACAACAGCGGATCTCCGATAGCTGTATATGGTAACTTCGTGAGGTCGCTCAGATAGGTCTTGCTAACAATGGGTCGAAATGACTAACCCACAGACGCGTAGTGATTTCAACCAAGGCTTGGTGGAAAGCGCCAGCCAGGTGGCAGATAAGTGATGCCAACCTGGTGTAATCGTCAACTTGTCAGTACTTTCCCTTCCTCTAGGGTTGTGTGATGTTGCAATCTCGAATTGGACGTATTATTGAGGGAATTGATGCAAAGAGGTTCCGTGCATAGGAGTCCAGATTGGCGTTGATTGTTTTCACATATACGCCAAATCTGGGCCATACTCTGAATTTCGCTTGCAGGAGACTGGTGCTATGGTGCGCCTTGGCTTTCAGAGATACTGACTGCATGTCAAAAGGCTCTATCAGGACCTCCAAAATACCGATCCGAATTCCTGGATAAAACACCGTTTTGGGCTTTGACTGGGTCTTTTGGATGAAATCTTGAGGCAAGAGGCATTGATAGCCAAATAAAATTTCGTCTCCGCTGCTGTGCATGACACACAACTGCCCAGCCCAGTTGTATCGTAGTGGGCCGAGAAAATCGAGACTCTAAGCCCATCAAGTATTGCCATGCTGATGCTATGGATAACTAACTCCGAACCTCGTTGTTGCGGAGTTCAATTCCCTAAGTCTAACTGAGAAACCAAAAAAGAAGCGAAAAAGACGTCGTCCGTTCTGCAGTTAATCTATATTAATTGTGTCTAGTATCTGGCTATAAAGGGCTTAGAGCGTGGTGAATTAAGGAAATGCATATCTAGCCCATGTTAGTCATACTACCTAACTAGGTCTATAGAATGACAGAGAGGGTATCTAAGTACATATGGATGAACCAATAAGTAGTTTCTACGGTTAAGCTCAGAACTTACAATTGTTCGGGGATGACAACCTTGGAAGGAGTTGCCGAGCAGAGACACCACTGTCTCCTTCACCATACTTCAAGTGAGTGTGATTTGTTTGTGAGCCCCCATACACCCCATCCTTTCCAGGTGGATTTTGATATAGACTCCTTAGCCAAAAATTGAAGATCATTCCATAACCGGCACGTCGTAAAACCCCTTTCGATTCCAAAACTTGACAATTGCCGCACCATATCTGCATCTACAGGTGCCACAAGACAATACAAAAGCCCAAGATTGCCGTTGTCAGTTGCGATATGCAGCATCGCGTTGACCACATAGTCTAGCGGCATATACCCCAGTCGCTGGGACTTTTACATAAATTTGTAACATAGCTGACCTTGGAATGATATATGGAGAGCCATTGAATTCGGAGACGGTTCCCCCTCCTCTCCTAAGGTATTATATATGATGAGGACGGAACCGAACACCTCAAATGAGGTCTGTTTCTAAATACAGATGTAGATACCACATGGGAACAGTGTTCAGCTATGGAACTGGAAGTCCAATCGCTTGTTTCCTTCATCGGTAGTAGTGTTCAGATAATTTGCCTTCTCCTCTGGCGTAAATTTGTCCCATTGAGCCTTCTTCCATTGGTTCCTGCGTGTGTAGTATACCTTTGCTAGAATATAGGCAACCATAGTAGCGACGTTGATAGCAATGAGCTGGCTATTTCCACGACGGTAGAGTGGCTTATCATCGCTGCGGTAGATATTTGAGGATGCAATTCCGGAAAGTTGGATCGTCACATTGAAGAGCGCCGCACTGATACTTCGAGTTCGCACGGTACCACTGAGGCGTGAGCACCAGCCAACATGAGTTGCTTGCGGGTTTGGCCAGCCCACTAGAATGAAGGAAACCGCATACATGGCCCAGTGTGACAGCGATCCAGATGATGTGTAAAGGACGATGAGAAGGGGTAAGCCCCATATCTGAGGGATAAGACCGACAAGGGCGACTTGTTGCAAACGCTCGGACAACTCGGTTATAAGCAGCAAATTTATGGAGGCAAAAACAGTGACAGGAATTGTCAACAAAGTGGTGTGGAAGGTGCTAAAACCAATCGATTTAAGTGAGAGCGTCAGATAGCTTTTCGGTGGCGAAGTGGGAATTTCGAAAATCATTCCAATGATGTAAATCGGCCACAGGTCGTAGTCCATCAAGCTTTGCCACAGCATTTTGAGAGAAATGGCCTGGCGATTGTGCATGTCGCCCTTGGACGGATCATCTCGCAATACCCGATTCACAATGATCTTCTCTTCCCTTTCGGTGAAGTATCCCTTAGGGTTCCACCAAGTCTTTGTCTGGGTAGGACCCGGTACCAAGAATAAGAAACTTAGGAATCCTATCACAAGACTAATGAGTGCCTCGATGAGGAACAGCCATCGCCAACCTTCGCGGCCTTCCACACCGCGCATGTGCAGAACACCATAAGCGATGAATGAGGCAACCACACCTGACATAGAATCGGTGAACCAAAACAATGCAAGACGGAATGGCATTTCGGTTTTGGTGTAGAAGTACGAAAGATACAAGATTGAATCTGGGATGAAGCCACCCATGAACAGGCCAATGAAGAAGCGACAAGCGAAGAAGCCAGACCGACCCTGCATAAAGAACTGGCCGCCTGATGCCAAACTCCACAAGATGATCTGAAAGGGAATCCAACGATCTGGTCCCAATCTTTTTCCAATCATCTGAGACGGGATCTCAGCAATAAGGAATCCGACACGATACATGTTTTGCGCGTTGTTGTAGTCATTGGTGGTGATCTTCAGATCGTCGAGCAGGTTATCAGCTGCCGCACTTCCAAGATTTCCTCGATCGATATTGAGACCGAAGAACATGATAAGGATCCACAAGAGAATCTTCCAATCGGTCTTGCGGCGCACCGAGACTTCCTCGCGGTGAGTCCATCTTTCGTCGGGATCGAATCTGTGCAGATTCTCGTAGTCCGGACGAGGCTGGTAATATTGCGCTAATAGGGGATCATCAAACACACTTCGAACTGTCGCAGTAGAATCTGGGTCGACCTTTCGTTTCCGAGAGAAAAGTGCAGTAAACAGCGACAGGGACTCTTTTTGCTCCTCTGGCTCAGCAAGGGTTGTCACCACAGCGCCGCTTTTGTCATGACGATTGTAATTCTGAGACTCATCAGATCCAAGATCTTTGGAAAGCGCCAACGCCATGGCTATCTTTGGTGTAAGTCCAAAATCAAGGGCAAGACAATCAAGGACGCGGAACTGCAACTTCGGCACTGGCTTGAATGCTATTCATTGTTGTTGAGATCGAACGATTTATATATCAAATGAAATGAAGAACCATATCAGTTCGACACAGACTGAAAGGTTGTACAAAATGCGTGCTTGAGTATATGCATGATGCGATCGACGCCAGAGCAACGGAGTGACTCCTAATGGAGGGATGGTGAATTAATCCTGATATCTGGAAAGGACGCTATGACCGTCTAAAGAACGCCTGGTCTGGTATGTTCAAGCAAATAGCCAAGGGTGTCAGCCGAAGAGAAGTGGTCTTGGTGAATGAAAACAAGCCTTCACATTTAGCCGATTTTTGCGCCATGTCTGCGCCTGATTGCATCAGTCCTTGTCCAATCAAGTCAATACGCGATGGGAATTTTGTATCGTATTTACTTAGATTGGTGGAAAATATTGTCTTACAATAATATATCCAACTGCTTGGGTTTGTAGAACTAAGGGTCCTAACGCCACCATCAATATCGGCGCTTCCAAGTCTTGTTCACCGGCACCTTCACCTCAACTGTTAATTTACCACATGGCAGAAGCGCTGGCGTCAATTACTCTACTGACGCTATCTAAGTATATTTTGGATCTAACAAGGTTTGCTGCATGGTGCAAGGCTTGAAAATACGAGATCTTGGGCTGATGGCGTTGCTTGACAACCCATCCAAATTCTGAGCTCTGTTATTACAAAATAGAAAAGTGAAGAAGGATAGAGACTAGAAATTCTCGTAAAGGTTTCAGAGAATATGTTCTACTTGTCACAGATAATGTAAAATCTGAATTTCTCTTCTTGTACATACATTCGACTAAAACTAGCCCCTTCATCTACCGATCTCTACCAACCACCTCGCGCATACCGAAAGGTCGCCGCCACGTCAAAGACCGTAGCCTGAGTCAGCATATACTAGACATCCCCAATGATAAGCTGTTACTTAGAAGCTTCCCCAGTAGTGCAAATCATAATCCACACCACCTGGGCGCCACAGGGGAGCTGGGCTGTAGACCGGGATAGGAGATGCCGCTGTAGAAAAGTCAGTTATCTGATGCAACAAGAAATAGAAACGAAGGCAAAGAGCTTACTTCCATAACCAGTGCTGGGCACAGCCCAAGCAGGAGTTGCGGGGGCCGTCCAGCCAGTTGGGGTTGCTGTAATAGTGTAGGTGCTGGAATAAGGTGAAGGTGATTCTCCCGTGCCGAGAGACTTGATACCATTGCTTGGCCCGTAGCTGTCATCTCCAGTGCCAAAGACGTTGCTGATCTTGTTTACAACCTGAGTACCCGATTCTGTCCACACAGAGAAATCTTCGACAGTGACGTTGGTAGCAAATGTGACATCATTTGCAATGAGGTAAAGTGGAGGACGTCTCACTCCATCGGCAACGGAGCCTGATGAATTCTGTAAGAACATCGCTAGACCTAAGATTTTGAAACAACTTACCAGAGAAGTTTCTGAAAACAAGGTTGCTCAATGCAACGGCACCAGTGTCGGGCTCAAATGTATTCTGCCAGTACTGGTTGATATCCAAGCCATAAAGGCTTCCCAAAGAGCGGAAATTCTCAAAGGTGATGTTTGTAACGTAGCCGGATCCACCAGGATATGTCTTGATGAAAGCGATGTTGTTGCCTTGGATGATGCTGATATTGCGTGCTTCCTATTACAATGTTAGCACTTGCTGGGTATATCTATACGTGGTTGGAACTGACGATGTTTGAGATTTCGGCAGACACATTCAGACTGCCAATGGAGATACCAGAGCCGGCCTGATTGCACACCAGGTTCTCAACCAAGGCATAATGAGAAGGACTCTTCACTGAAACACACTCGTCACGGTTCGTAACCTACACCAATAGTTAGTTCGGGTGAAACATGAAGATCACAACTTGAAACACATACCTCATTGTCGTGGATCCAATAGTTCGTTCCAATGGCATCAATACCATCATAACTACCCAGATTCGCTCCTCTGATGGTCAAATGGTAGGCTTCAACATTGACAGCAAAGTCCAATATAATGTGGAACTTGGGGCTGTCGACTAGAATCAAGTCATGGACCGAAGCGTTGGTCGGAGAGATCAAACGCACCAGGCGCGGGCGATCCGTGCTAGAATTTTATATGTTAGCTTTATAACATTTCATAGAAATCGCAGAAATGGTTGATGACTTACTTTCCGAGATTTCGGTAGAGATAACCCTGTCCTTGGAAGGCACCTTTGCCATTGGAAGAATAGAACTCGAAATCCACAGCTATTTTGTCAATATTAACCTCCAAGAAGTATATCTGGAAATTTGAACTCACCATTGACAATGATAAGCACATCTAATAAGAATTTATTATCACCCTCCCCGTTGATGGTGGCATTGATGATCTCTGTGCCTGCAAATCCTTGGAGCAACAACTCACGTTCAATATTCCAATCACCGCCATATGCAGCTGTGATCAATCCATCCAACTGGAATGCCCAATTGGTGCCATTGAGGAGAGTGACACCTCGCTCGATAAGATACTCTCCTTCTGGGACAATCAGTCGGCTACCCGGATGTGTGAGAACACAGTCCGAGAAGGTCGTCTCCAGTGCAGTGGAGATGTCAGTCTTGTTATCAGCTACAGCACCATAATCAAGGATGTTGCATTCGAAGGTTTTATCTTTAAGGTCGGTTGTTGGACCAACGGGGCCGATGAGTTGGCCGGCGGTGATACGCAACAAGGGGAGCAAGAGCAAACTAGAGAACTTCATCGTGAAGTGATGAATAGGTGCAATTCAAAAATTCTTCACTCTTGGTTCTCTCATGTTATATTTCTAATTGGGGTACATTTAGGAGCTATACTATTTTCAATACGATTTGTTTGTACTCCGTATAGGGTCTTCAATCCCTTTGATCAATATGTTTAATCGAAGACGCCATAATTCCTCCATCCACTAGTATCGAGATTCGCGATTGACAAGTGAGACAGCATATCCACTCAAATCATTCAGTCCGATAAAACCGTTATATGCGGGATTTATTCATGAGCTGTCGAAGTATAGTATATCTCTATTGCACCAGGGGATTGTTTACGGGAGGATGGTAGGATTGCCAAAGATTTCTGCAGATAACAACATTTTTAATTAATATATTTGATCAAGGTCATTAATACGTTAAGCCTTAGTGGCGTACTATACGAGCATGTGTTATCAAGCACATCATCTTACTGTCAAATCACGCTCATAGGAAGCCTAGGAGAAGCTAGTTCCAAATTAGGTAAATCCACCAATAACACATGAGATACAATATAAAGAATATCTCTCGAATCGGTAGGCTTTCTTTCTCCATGTCCTCACCCAAAGCACTGCTCAGGAAGCTTTTACTCGAATCTACCGAGTCATCATGTCAGACAGGAAGAATGTGCTGTTGATGATTGCCGATGATCTTGGTAAGCAACTTGGTTGTTACGGGGCATCAACTATCAAGACACCCAACCTCGACAATCTCGCTGCAGAAGGTACCAAATTTGAATATGCCTTTGCAAGCACTGCATCCTGCAGTGGCAGCCGCTCCGTGATATATACAGGCCTGCACACCCACCAGAATGGCCAGTACGGACTTGCCAGTCATCGCCATCATTTTGTCACGTTTGATCACGTGGAAACGGCACCACAGCTGCTGAATCAAAGCGGATATCGGACTGGTATTCTGGGAAAGATTCATGTCGGACCCGCACCAGTCTATCCCTGGGAGGTCTCCAAGGAGAGTGAAACGAGGGATGTGGCTGTGATTGCCGATCAAGCCAATGACTTCTTCCAAGAGTCTCTGGCAGATGAACGGCCTTTCTTCTTGACGATTGGCTTCCATGATCCGCATCGCGATCGTACACGTGGTGGATTTGGCAACGACCAAGAATACGACCCTCGAATCACCAAGGCCTCCTACACTAGTGATAATGTCGAGATTCCACCCTTTATCAACGACTCTCCCGGTGCCCGGTTCGAGTTAGCTGAGTACTATAACTCAATTCATCGCTTGGATCAGGGTATTGGGTTTGTTTTGAATGCTCTCGAAAAGGCTGGCTTGGCGGAATCAACTCTCGTCATCTTTATTAGCGACAATGGCCCACCTTTCATCAACTCGAAAACAACTCTTTTCGATGTAGGAGTGCGTTTGCCTCTTATTATCAAACATCCAAAACTCCAACCCGCAGTCAACTCTGATATGGTCTCATACGTTGATATCCTCCCTACCTTGCTTGACTATGCTGGGCATCCAGGCGTCGTGGACCCAGCAAAGAAGCGCCTTGGACGCTCCTTGCTTTCTATTCTTGGAACCAGCCCCAAAGTCTCGGAGTGGAACCAAGTATTTGGCTCGCATACTTTCCACGAAGTCACGAACTACTGGCCGACGAGATTCATTCGGGATCGACGATACAAATACCACCGAAATCTCGCCTGGCGCCTGGACTTCCCATTTGCGGCTGACCTCTACGGATCTCTTTCTTGGGAAGATATTCGGAACTCACCAGATAGCGAGATTAAGATCGGCAAGAGAAAGCTTAAGGATTACTTTTTCCGCGCACCGGAAGAGCTGTATGATTTGGAGAACGATCCAAATGAGGTGAACAATCTTATCAAAGACCCGGAACATGCTGCTGTGCTCGAGGATCTAAGGACAAAACTAGAAACATGGCAGCGACGGACAGAGGACCCTTGGCTGTACCGGGACGGGGTATCGACATGGTTTGTGAGATACCATTTCCCGGCTGGTTTGAAGATCCCTGACCGTTTGGACTTTGATGCGGAGCAACCAGGCAATCAGAACCTGAAGGCGTTCAATGGTAATGTACCATGGGGTGCTGATGCTGATCCAGTTAAGGGCACAGTTGCTTAGAAATGTATTCAAGTGTGTAGTTGTTAGAGTTTTGGCTTTGATGTGCTGTTAATTTGCTAAAAACATATGAGCGATAGGGTCTAGATATAGGAGCTTTGAATAGAGATTATATGTTTTCTTCGACAATGTAGCCTTCATTAGCGACTCATATAATTTAGCGAGCGAGTTGGTAAAGCTACCGCGATGTTTTATCTTAAAACAACCACTTATTGAATAAGCGATGGCCGTGATACCGAATACACTATCGGCTGGTCTGCCCTGGCCTATTGTTGCACTGCTCAAACCAGCACGTTGGCATCAAAAATCCCATACAAATGAATCTAGCACACAGTACATAGTTGCTCCCTCGACCTCAGGTCTAGAGGGACCTCCGGGGGCACGTCGGGAACAGCTTGCACTTTAAATCCGATTTGTCCGTCACTGACATTTGCAACGCAGGGGTGTGGTCCCTACAGGATCTTAGGGCCTGATATACAAAGCCTTTACCCACATCCCTATTTTCCTACTGAAACTGACTAGCTTTGGAACCTGTTCTCTTAATGAATTTATATTGCAACATATCGGTCAAATCGCTTTTATATAATCACTTAGGAGTAGTGGCCTGGGTTGAGCTCCGGATTACAGGGGTCGTTGCGTGACCCGTAGAAGCAGCATTCTAGGTAGGAACGCTGGTAGTAGCGCGGTTATTGTTGGTGCCTATAAAAAGAACGCAGGATAAAAAATTAAATATCCTAGGATGACTGAGCGATTAGGTAGCTATGTTCTAACTTTGGAACCTTGGAAGAGCTGATTGCGTATCCCTATACGTATGTTTCGCCTGTAATGCTAAAATATATATGTACATAATAACCGGAATATATCCTTGGATTCAATCCCTCCCGCCAACCTGATCGAGGTCGACAAGGTCCAAGAAGTGCATGGATCACGTCGGTCAGTTCCTCCGTATGAACTGAACCGTTGCTCTATCAAGAAGCACATACCCTTGAGAGCAGCCGATGGTTTTAATCGAGAAACCTCCTACGCGAAGCTCGATCCACCATTCCAACCCTGCTCTCCCCTTCATTTGATTGTTGGTGGAGCAGGTGGTACCCAAGTTCATATGTTATCCTTGTGATTATTAGTCCACGTTGTTTGACTCAGGTGGTTGCCCGAGAGATGATGCCCTAGGGTCTTGGCAAGCACTGCATGCATCCGGACGGAGTACTCGAGCTGGGACTGTTAGTAGAGGGGATGACCAATTTGGCCTTTTCCAAGTGGACAGTTTTCATGATAGGCCTAGCACCTAGGTTATATTGATGGACTTCAAGCCTCTGTAATTGCCTTAATATCACCTGTTGGGCCGCCGTGCCTGATGACGGAGATGTAATGTCGGGCTATGTGCATATTGAAGGCGTAAGTTAGGCTTCAAGTTGTTGAAAATTCCCAAGCAGTGCAAAGTACACCTGCAAAAGTAAGCTGAATTGAAGGGGATGCCGAGTGTACAACATACGGAATATACACTACGGAAGACTGCGTACGGAGTACGGAGTATGTAGGAATCTTAAATTAATTGTGGAGAAGGAAGTACATTATTCCGAATCAAGGCCTGAGGCATCTAATTTTCAGAAACGGCTAAATGCTAAATGCGCTTGTATGCTTTTTGTATTGGTTCTTTCATGCCCTCATGCCCTCATGCCATTCATATCAACAGATTATCCCCCAATTAAACAGTTGTGGAATAATAAAACCAACTGACACTACCTATTTCACCAACCCCCTATTTTACTTTTCCTCTTCTAAAAAGTCCTTAATTCCTTACCTCTCGTACTGTTCCAGCCCCCAAAGCCGTTGCCGTATTTTTAGATACAGTAAGGGATCCGCATTCCCTAACAAAACAACTTTGGTTAAAGGTCTGCAACCGTCACTTTCTCAATTTCTTTCTCATTCCGACTTTCATGCCATTGTTTCCGATGAATCTCCAACTCCGATCGACCATGTGGCACGCGATCAACCTGTGACAGTTTTCAACCCGCATTCCTTGTGTTCGGTCTTCCCATACAAGCGCTCTCCACAGGGTGTCCACTAAGTTTTGACCGCTCTTAATTGCACTTGCAACCCTGGAATCTTCTTTTCCCTTCCTTAATTGAGGTATAATAGGGGGCTATATACGCTTGATTTTCTTATACATTCACCAGCGTCGGCCTCGGGGGCCTTTCACCATGTCAGCAACGTCTCGAAAGCCTGGAACTCCCGGCAGTTCCAGCAAATCATCAACCGCAGATCCGCACTCCAACAATGGGTCCACACGAGGGCATGCACGCTCGCCCAGCGCAACCAACGTCCCCAACCGTTCCCCCTCCTCAAGAGGTTCAACTCCTGTCTCCGCACGCGCAGCTGCAAGAAAACCTGGCCGTTCCAATCTCAGCATGTCAAACGTTCCACGAGTTTCCAACGACCCCTCCGAAGAAGAGGCGCGGGCTCAGAATGCCGCCCTCATCGAGGAACTGCGGGAACAACTCCAAAAGGCCGAAAATGCTTCTGAGCAGTATCAGAAACAGCTTGGCGTGCTGCAAATGCGCCTCGATGAAGCGATCAGTGAACAAACCAAGTTGGAGGACCAGGCGCATGAGCGAGACAGTCGGATTGAGGCCCTCAATAGTGACATTCGGGATCAGGGGCGTCAGATCCGGGATCTAGAACAGAATCACGAGTCGGAGCGGAACGCTATGCTTCAAGAGAAAGAACAACAGACTAGTCGGGAGGAAGAAATGCAGGCGACTATTCAACGCTTGAAGGACTCGCTAGCACAGAAGGAGCGAATGAACGCAGAAGGGGATCGCAGCCAGGTCTCCCGATCTTGTAAGACACCCATGCTTCTACAAAACGCCGGCGATTAGATTCAGAGACTGACCACCGGTATAGCGAGCTTCCGCAATCGATCTTCCCCAGACGTGGATGGTCAATTTGCGCCCTCCTCCCATATCGAGCGCAGCCCGTCCCGCAACAACTCTACACTTCTCCTTCAGAAGGACAAACTTATCGAGTCCTTACGCCTCGAACTGGCTGAGTCACAGATCAAACTCGTCGAAATGGAGAATGCCGGTGGCGGCCGTCAGCGAGAACTAGAGAAAGACTTGCTCGAAGCCCGCGTGGCCAACGCTCGCTTGATGGAAGACAATGAAAGCTATCAACTTCTTCTCAGCGAGAAGACTCTTACCGGGGATTTTGCCAAGGGCGAGTTCATGCGAGATGCCAACCCTATAAAGGAGTCGGCAGGTGGAGTGGGGTCCTTGGCCGACGAGCTCGAATCTGTGGATGAGTCGCCGGAAACCGATGCCGCCCAACCGGACGCAGAGGTGAAGGCTCTCAAAGATCAGAACAAAGCCTTGACACTCTATATAGAGCGTATTATCAGCAGACTGCTTATGCATGACGGATTTGAGCATATTCTGGACTCCAATGATGAATCTTCTACTACGAAGACCGCGGGCAGTGAGAAGGAGCTCCCCCCAACTCCCCCGGAGAAAGATGACGGCTCGTCCCAAAGTCTTCTACAACGAGCGAAGTCGGTTGTCGGTGCTCCAACTTCCCGCCCTTCAACCCAACCTCGGTCGCGTCCAACCAGCATGCTGCCTCCACCGCAACCCTCACCGAACAACCCCAATGAGAACCCTGACACTGCGCCAAGCATTCCATTCCGTACGCAGTCTGTGAGAGCCAGCCACCGCCGCAGCCGCTCGGAACAAGTCGACCCAAGTGCCGCGAGTGTCGTTGGTCACATGTACCGCGGCGGACGCAACTCGGGCGGACCTATCAGCCCGACTGCTATGGGCCCTGGATCCCGCCAGAGCATGTTCTCCGGAGCAGCAAGCTATATATCCGGCATGGGCCGCGCACCTTCCATGTATAGCCAGCCAGAGCGGATCGGTCGGAGCAGCTCCTCTAGTGTCACAAGTGACCCCCACGGAGATACAGCCTCTACCTCCAGCCCTCCTCGAACCAGTAGCGGCATGAACAACTACACTGGAGCGGTGATGCAGCAGGACAAATTGCGCCCTCTACGCCTTGTCAGTGAAACCGCTAGGATCAAGGAGGAGGAGGAAGCGGCCCGCAAGAGGGCGAACCGCGCGAGCTGGATTCCGTGGTTGAACCGCGCCAACACCGATGAATCAGCGCCGCCGCAGTAGGGCTTGTTTTCTGGGCAGTATGATTTGATGTGATGTTAAACTGGTCTTTGACCATATTTTTTTTAACATATCCATACCCTCCCCTATGATGCACATAACGCAATCTCATGTCTTGAAATGTTCGCCTGTATTTCAAGTTCCCCGATTTCTCATGTTTCCTTTGACGCGATCTGATCATGATGTTCCCCTATGCGATGTGATTCCGAATGGAGTCTGATATATCATGGTTTGTTTATCTTGATATATATTATTACCCATGTCTTCTTCACGATGATGTCTTTCCACTCATTTTATGTCATATCCCCAATCTTGAGGTGTATATCTTATTCCAGAATTGTAGTATTTCCATTGATGGCAATGGCTAACGAATGGCTGGTATATCTCCATATATATCAATTTGCCACCATCACTCCGATAGTACAGAAATGAATAGAGCACAAGTAAACTGAAGCCGACTAGACATTAGTATCAAGTTTAAGCGAAATAAGTATGACTTTAGTTCAAATCGTGTACAGTCTCAAGTTACCAGCATAGTGTATGGAGCTCGGATGGAACAACATTAGTGCGTCTCCGCCTCCGGCCAGATTGGCGGTTCAGAGCATCAACAATCACAAGGACAGTATTTCCCCAATTGCTTCCTCACACAACAATAATCACCATGACCGGCTCTCTCTCCCTCTTCTCCGTCAATGCGGTCCTTGTCATGTCCGCCGACGATGGATCCCGCATTTACGCAAAGTATTTCTCGGCACCACACCCCCCCGCCGGCGCTGCACCGAACTCAACTGACTACCCCGGTGCCAACCCCTACCCCACCTTGAAGGAGCAGCGTGCTTTTGAGAAGGGCCTCCTTGATAAGACGAACAAGTCCGCAAGCGATGTCATCCTTTACGATAACCGCATTGTGGTCTTCAAGATGGAGAGCGACGTCATGATTTACGTTGTTGGAAGCGCAGACGAGAACGAGGTGTTGCTGTATAATGTTGTGCTGTCACTACGGGATGCTTTCGGAATCTTATTCAAGTATGTTATGTTTTGGTCCTGATTTTCGGAATTTGGTCGGCAGGTGCTAACAAGATCGTTCATTAGGGGCGCAACCGACAAGCGCACTATCGTCGAGAACTACGACCTCGTCTCCCTGACCATTGACGAGACCATCGATGACGGAATCATCCTCGAGACAGACCCTGTCATGATCGCTTCGCGTGTCAGCCGCGCACCGGCTGCAGATGCTCCCAACATGAAGAATATTGATCTCACAGAACAGGGTCTAATGAACGCCTGGGAGTTCGGCAAGCGGCGTCTTGCAGAGGGATTGCGACAGATGTAAATGGAACATCGATTTTTGTCTTGTGTTGGAGGGCTACGATGTGTGTTTACGCCCTCATTGGAGCATTTCTTGACTTTTTTTTCCCCCGCCCGCTTTTCTTCCTGGCTGGTCCTGGCGCTTCATGGCTTTTCCTTTTTTTTGTCTGCTCGACTTGGTTGTTTCCAGGTATCGATGACATAGACCTGTTTCTTTTCATTCTAGCATTTTACAAAACGTCTGGGCTACTTCATTGTTATGTTCGATATTAACAATGTTGGGCCGGGACACCGCATAATTCATGATCCTATGTCTTGAGAGACTAATATGTGCAATGAGAAAAATCAATAGCCTCGTGAGCATTTATTCCTCTATTCATTGTGCCTGAAGCCTATATATGTGCATTCATCTATCTTCGGATTGTGACTCAAGCTTAGACAGCTTTGCATCATATTGCTCTGATATCAATCCACTAACCAAGTGGAAGCACCGGTCTGTATTTCAGCGGCGTCAACATCAATGATTTCTCTCGAAGAACCGAAAAGCCGGGCATCTAGCTTTGAAATGCTTTCTTCATCGAGCTTCTCCAAGGCAAGATCACCAGGAGTTCGGCCCTCGTTATCAGTAGCATTGGGGTCTGCATTTCCGTGATCCAGAAGTGCCTTGATAGCAGCAAAGTGGCCATTCATACTAGCCAGATGTAAAGGGGTGAGCCCCGTCAGATCGGGAGTCTCAGGGTTGGCGTTGACAACTGTAAGCAGAAAGATTACGGTCGACGTGTGTCCATTCATCGCAGCTCGATGTAAAGGAGTCCAACGTAGGGAATCCCTCGAATTGACACCGGCCGTGTTAGAATCAAGTGATTCTTGTTCTGTCAGCTCAATGTTGTTTTGAGCAGATAAATGTAGTCGTTGCGGGTGGGACCCCTCGAACATTATCATGTCATTCATCTTTGCGCGCTCTAGGAGGACCTTGATCATTGAACCATGTCCTTCACCCGCAGCAATATGCAGTTCATCCAGAGTTATATCTCGTTCCGTTGGGGTCATCGTTTCGGGATCAAGCAATATCTTGATCAAAGATGCATATTGTTTCTTTTTTGCGGACCACGATAATAGCTTGTCAATATCTTCATCGTTTATGTTGAGGTTCTGGGGTGATCTTTGATCCAAGAGTCTAAGTAATAACTTGTGTATCGCTTCACCGAGGTCAAAGGCGTGGACGGCATGGTATAGCCAGTATGATACTGCATATTTGCGGAAGTGGAATTGCTCCTCCGTAGGATGGTTCTGGAGTTTCGTCTCTGCGATCACTTTTCCAATATCAAAAACAGACGCTTTCCGGGACCTGAGGAGTTTGATTGCCATGTTCCGCACACCGGTTGATGATTTGAGTGTTGAGAGGATCACCTCGGAAGGGACCGATCCAGTTCGCAGCCGGGGTATTACGTTCTTTGAAACTCGAGTTTCAAAGACACTGTAGTTGAGGTAGGTGAGAATGATGCTTGCCATAATTTGATGCGCGTCATCGACATTGACTAGGGGTTTGGTCGAATCTTTGAATTCACCAAGGAGGAATTGTTTCACACTGTGGTGGACAAGATGTACAGTAAGCTCCTCCTCATCAATGGCGACAAGACTGCCACAAGAAGCCAAGGTATTGTGCATATTGTTAAGAAGCCTATCCGGATTCCAGTTCAAGTCACCCGGCACAACAGATAATGCCTCCCGCAGTTGTTGGAGAGTGAGTGGACTTTGGGCCACCGTCAGAATGGCCAATATCTCTTTTTGCCGCGGGCTTTGAGACTTTGAGCGTAAAGTACGAGAGAATATCTCCGAGAGATCTTTTGGAAGGTCTGCAAGGGCTTTGCGTATCTCCTCATCACTTTCCATGGTGCATAGAGATTCAATTTGGAGAGCTACCCAAAGGAACATCCCCTGTGATCCGCTTAACAGAGCATCTTGAATTTCTAGGATTAGCAGAGGACTGCCAATCGTGAGCTTCCCAGATTCGATTCGGTTTTCCAACTCTGTTCCAATGAAGTTCTCGATGTCAGGTGCATTGTTTGGAATTGCTGTGACAACCGGCGCAGCAAGTCGCGTAAGGTTAGTCTTGAGGGGGCCCTCGTTTGGATCTTCACGAAGAGAAATGCAAAGTAGTATTGTAAGTGTTTTACTTTGGAGATCGGATAGTTGTTGGACCAAGATGTCTCTTTGATGTACGTCGAGCTCGTCCAGCCCATCGACAACAAGGAAGAACCGTGTTGTTTGGCGAAGGGGAGAAAGGCACCTCGAAAGAAGTCCCATCAGTCTTTCCATTGGGTCACACTGATCCGTTGCATCCAAGTATTCTGCGGCAGCCGTGAAGTCTGATATATGGTATAACAACTGACGAGCCAAGGAGCCAATCACCTCCCGCGCTTTGAGACTCTCGGATACGTCATGTCGGCAAAAGAAATATGCCACACGGGCTATTGAATGCTGTACGCCGAGATCAATCTCACTTTGGATGTGGAGATCGTCCACTATATTGGCGAGTAGCACAGACTTCCCGGAGCCCAATTTCCCAGTGTACACGAGAGTGGAAGAAACCGGCATACTTTTCCAATTTTTATATTTGGGGCTCTCGCGAAACAGATTAGTGCTGCCCGATTTTCGAGCCTGCTTCCACGACACTGCGCAATTGTACTGGGAGCAGAAATCGAGTGCCCGTTGTTTCATTTGAATCGCTTGCTGATATGCAGTTGATTTCTGGAATATCGACGAGACTGTTCTGAATCGGGAATTCTTTTCAGCTTCATCTTCAATTCCCTTCGCCATCAAGAAGTCGACTTCGGCTTTGATTGTGGTTCCCCAGGACTCCAGCTCTGATTGATACGTATTCAGATCCGAGTTACCAAGCGCGGAGGTGAGCTTCCCGAAAATCGACTTCCGTGTAAAAGTAGTCATTTCATGGCAAAGGCGTACGATCAAAATGAAATATTCACAAAGACAAGATTGTAAATCTTTGGACCGAGGATAAAGCAAAGCCATCTTTTCGTAGCGCGGGGCAAGACGGCCAGCGGTCATGAATATCTTCGATAATTGCTCCAGATAGGAGGAGAAATCGAGAACGGCAAGAAGTGAAATTCGCACTATTGACCAGACACCACATGCAAGTAGATTTTGAGATCCACCAACTATGATATCCCCTAAAGCAGCGAATTGCTGAGTGGCTTGTAGGACGTTCATAAGTCGCGGTCCCAAGCACCGGCGTCGCTTTTCCGAGACACGATCAATTTCGGCAGTGAGCTGCATGACATCTTGAATACCAGGCGGAGACTCCATTGATTTAGTTCTCCAGGCACGGAAAGTTGCCTTTTGCTCATTGGACAGTGCAGCTTCGAACTGTGATACAGCCTGTGCGAGGCGAACGTGCGGCTTCAACCGTGGGGCCGAGCTTAATGATTGTGACATGACCAATATGCAAGTGCAACTTGATGCATGGAATGTATCGAATAAAAGAGGGTGACTGCGCTTTGGTCTGGGTGCTGACATTTAATCTGGTCAAACATACCAAGACATTTAGGGCGGGGAGTCGTACATACGCTAGCGCAGTGCATACCGTTAGGGACTTTTGTCCCATTGGCTGGTATTACGAGCAGAAAATTAGCTATGCACATGGGTTTCTAGGTTATTATAGCTTAGTAATTAATTCTTTAAGCAGTTATAGTATGCGGAAAAGCTGTGCCTATAATTGATTCAATAAGAGGTAGAAGTGTGAAATGAGGAAATGGTTGGCAAGCAGAAGAAAAGAGAGTTGAAAATGAAGGGTTAAAAGTACTTGGCCACATACTCTATTTGCATATACTGATGCGTATATAATAGAACTAGAACAGTAGTCAACGAGTAAACAGCCCAAAGACATGGAAACCAAGAGATCGCCGATGGAGTTGTTTATTTGACCCGTGGACGGGCTTATTGTGTTACTGGAACGGCTTTGTTCGTGAATGGAGGGTATACCCAGCGATAAGTTAGCCTCTATTTATGGATTTAATTACCCTCCTTTTCCCTCCTTCATATCATGAAACGATACGCCAATTGAGATGTTCTCTCTGTGACTACTAACAAGTCCGACGACATCGAACATATGCGCTCTATACTAGCAAGTGAAGTGTCTTCATCCGTAACCTAAGGGCCCAATTTGCGTGCAACGTCAGCATTGGAAGTGAAATCTGGGATCGTCTAACGGGTCTTTCCCGACCCTCAGAACTGCACTCTTTCCGCGAGATCAAAGGCGAAAAAAGCACCGCGATCTCGACTACTGGTAACCTGGTTTTCCATATTTACTCTGAGCACAGAGATATCTGTTTTGAATTGAGTGTCAGCTGATGGATCAACTGGGTGACTCGGTCTCCGCCATCAATGAGACCGTCGGTTTTCGTTACTTCGATGTCCAGAATCTTCTTGGTTTTGTGGATGGCACAGCTTATCCCGTTGAATTGGTGGTTCCAGATTCGGCTCTGGTTGCAGAGGAAGATCCTTTTGCCTCGGGTGGCAGCAATATAGTTGTACAGAAGTGTACACATGATCTACCTGGATGGAAAGATCTCTCAGCAGAACAGCAGGAGAGGATCATTGGCCGCACCAAATAGATAATTTTGAGCTAGATGATGCGAAGACTGGACAACGCTCGCACAAGTCACTCAACACGATGGAAGGATGAAGATAGGAATGAGCATGATGTCCTTCCCGACAATATGCCCTTTGGATCCCATGATTCTGGCGAGTTTGCGACATATTTTATTGGCTATACCCGTTGTCTCTGGTTTACTGAAAGAATGTTGGAGCGTATATTTGTTGGGGATCCCCTAGTCTGCATGATCGCATCTCTGAAACACACATAGTAAATGCGATAAATTACTACGTGATATCTCCACAACGGTAGTCTATACGGAGTTCTCCTAGTAGCTTAATGCTATTCGGATGTTATTTAGCTTCCCTAGGGAGTTTATAAAAGATTTAGACTTCACGATTGCGATGTATATATTTCGGGCTTTGAGCAACATAATTTTCAGCACCATGATGGTGCAGTTTTTCGAATTTCTTATAATTGATATATAGGGTTATAAATCCTTATCAATAGCTATCTAGCAATAAAATCAAGCAATAACGTGGTTGTTGAAATATAGGGTTGTAAAATGTTGCATCTACTACGGAGTATGTATTTTGGAGATAACCACTCGGTGGTGGCCACTCGATAGTGGAATAATACGTTAGACCAGCCTACACGTATCCTATCGACTATAATTCATTCTTTTATAGGTGGGTGCACTTTGATGGCCCAAAGCTAATCGAAATTTTTGGACTCAACCATAATTCCTTGAAAGGGTTGAACGAATTTGGCCGACGAGCTATACGCGTACTCGTACACTTATACTCGTATTCGTATAGCGTCCTACCTCCACCAACAGTGGATACGGAGGAGATAGACTTCGCTGATTGGCTTGTATTTTAGGTGTGGCAACTCAAACTGACATTCCATGGGTAGTGACCCACCCGACCCAGAAAAAAGTACGGAAATGGATATGGTATTCTCCATTTCATACCAAAATTACAGTATCCTTACGCATACGAACTCTTGACATACAATAGTAATACAATAGTAGGTAGTTGCATGTAATAATATCTCCCTGATCACATTAAGAGCTGGTATGAGTTCGTGCAGCGGTTGCCATAACAGAGACAAAGACACGTTCTTAGTTCTTACCATCTCTCGGTTAGCGTGGAAAGACACCTGCTTTATAGGATCACTTTGAATTACTATCAGGTCATTAGGTATTGCGCCTACTGCTTTCCTAACTTGACCACTACCTTTCTTGTAGAACTTCAAATGTTCCTACACTGTATATATTTCCAACAGGACAAGGTGAGTGGAATTGATATGGGCGTATTTTGATCATATTTTCAGACAACCCAAACTTGGAAGTTATGGTGCGACTTGTCAAGCTGACTTCTCCTAGATATCCCATTCCTCACACATATCCACCCGTTGTTCCCATAATCAGTGTTAGATGCGGTATTTGAAGTCACCTTCCTTTACACAATTTGTTCTTGGTTCCCTTCCATTCACCAACTGAGTGGTCTGCGGTTTCATGAAACGCGGTTAATGAGATGAGTCAACTCCATCTGTATATCGAGGGATGATCATTCTGAGATCCTCTGGATCGAGAAATTATCTTGCGAGGAATAAATGTGGTAGGTGACGCTAAATATCCTAAAACACCGGACCTTAGATCACATAACATTCAGGAGTTTTTCTTAACGAGGATATATCATTTATAGGAAGGGCCCTTCTCCTTGGAAGATACCGATAGACATTTCTAACGTCTCCAAAACTAGGGATATAATGCTATTTGATATATATTCACTTAGGAGGTAATTGAACACGCTAGCCCTAGGGTCTACGATAAGCATTAGATCGATTTCACTATTGCAATTCTTCGTATTGCCAAGTAATATAAGTTCTACATTTTCATAGATCCGTATCAAAATATAGTAAGTATGACCTTAGCTGACTTTATCATCTATAAGTACTAAGCTTACTATTTGAAGTGGTCTCGATTGTTAGGAGGGTCTGGAGTACCTATATAGACCCTCTATACCGTAGGACTAAGTCCCAAGAGTTTTAAAAATATATAGGTAGCCCTCGTTCACAATATATGGGACAATCCTATAGAGTTCCTAAAAATATTTTGGTGTACGAACTACACTAGGTTAGTATGTCAGACAATGTTTATTCTATTTTAGGTAGGGCGAGATTTCGCGCTAAAAGCTATCATTATGGTGTGAATATCCAAGGTTATTTATAAAGCCACTTTATTATAGTATGTGAATACCTTAAATAGAGAATCTAAAACGCTAGGGATCTAGAAGGAGACGTGGTTATTGGATGGGAAAGTATAAACGAACCGTATAAAGGGCTGATCGGAAATCAAGATATCTCCTTAATCCTATCAGATCAACATCTCTAGCTCGGGATATCTCTAACAGTATTTCAAGCTATGCTAACTAGCTCCGGGCGATTATGTGAGGTGAAAACCCAGTCTTTTAGAAAATTTGGCCGATACCGGATAGGGACGGAGGTAAAGGGTGAACAGGCATGGCTGTCCGCCGAATATGATGATCGTCGATACGGCTGGCACCGTGATCCGGGCTGGAGGCTCGGTGAATGCCTATGGGCACAACATGGAGTATGGGATTCATACAAAAGCAAAGCCACCCTGCTACAAAAGGACTACTTCTCAAGAAACCCACGAACTGGCGAGATTCTTGACTACGAAAGATTTACAAACTCTTACTTTCTGAGCCACTATCGAGCGTACAGGGATGCTATTCGCAACGTGTGTCGGAATACTATTATGCTTTGCCAGCCACCTGTCATGGAATTACCACCAAGCCTCAAAGGTACTGCCGATGATGATCCGAACATGGTTCACGCGGCTCACTTTTATGATGGTCTGACTCTTCTAACAAAGCACTGGTTAGTACTACTGTCTCACCTGTGATCCATGATATTGACCCTACTAGGAATCGGCTTTACAATCTGGATGTTATCGGGTTGCTTCGGGGCAGGTATCTTGCACCACCCTTCGCAATCAAAATCGGCGAGAAATCAATTCGAAAGAGCCTACGTCGTCAACTTGAGTTTTTACGTGATGAAAGTCTGACACATATGGGTGATCATCCCCTACTTTTTACTGAGATCGGTATTCCGTATGACATGGATGATAAACGCGCATATAAGACTGGAGACTACCGTAGCCAGATCAAGGCAATGGATGCCAACCATTTTGCGTTAGAAGGCAGCAAGGCCAACGGGTTTGCTTTGTGGGCTTATGTGACAGAGGTACGTATACTGGTTTACTTTGACAAAGACAGCCTTCACTAACTCTAGCTAGAATGACCACGAATGGGGCGACCAGTGGAATGGAGAGGATCTTTCTATATCCTCACAGAATGATGTGCAAGTTCCTATCAGAAACTTCGCAGGTTCAACAACGCCCAGTCCCTCAGGAGTTCTAAAGATCGTCTTATCAAAGTTGAAGAAGAGGAACTTCGTTCGCTCGAGAGTTTGACAACCCCATGCACATCGGGTGATTTCTCCCAGGCTACCGCACAGCCGCAAAGGAATCACAGGGCAGTGGAAGCATGTCTCCGCCCCACGCCCATCTACACGAATGGGCGACTGGAAAGTTATACTTCTGATTTGAACAAGTGTACATTCACTATGAGCTTGATGGCTAATCAGACCAACTCTGGCACCCCGAATGAAATATACCTCCCTGAATCTCATTTTCGAATGGGAAATACATTGGTTATGGTGAGTGGAGGGAAATGGGAAATCTGTATCTAGGAATTCCATACGGTCAAGCTTCAATACCTGCGATGGTGGCACGGCGAAGGGACAATGGAGACCAAGATTCGGAAAATGAAACACGGACGCATGTCACGGGAATATGTTGCTCTGCAAAAACTTCATAGTAGTCGATGCATGATGATGCGAGGTCAAGTCCTTCACTATGTTGACCTACTATATTCCAGATTTTTTTCGTATTTTTCAGGTTGTATTATAGTGAGTATCAAATTCTATTTTTCCTTAACATGACTCTAAGAAAATGGGTTACATATATTCGTAAAAGTTTAAATCTACTTCAGGCTATGGAATATAGGGAGGATATTCATAAATAACTCGCTTAACAAGGTGACCTTGAATTGTTTTGATGAACCACCATAAGGCTAGCCTACAGTTGAAGAAAAGAAGCTGGCAACGGATGTTATTGAATGGCAAATTGCGAGTTCCTTAGCCAAGAGCTTGACCCATTTGTTGCCAGTTTTAGGATGCCTAGAAGATAACACAAAGTAGAGGGCTATCTATGCGTGTTACGCCGTCCTTTTCCCGGCGTACCGCCGAGGTTTCAAGCCGAAATTGATATACGTAACGATACGTCAAGGTAACCTTGGAACCTTGCAAAATTACCGAAAAGTCTAAAACCCTTGGCTCCATTGTATCCACTTTTCTGGCTTCATGGCCCTTTTAAGCTAAATAAGACCTTTTTTCCCCAGAGCTCCCAATGATTTCAACATCTTAATTATTGCCGTTGTTTTATCAATCCTACTACAGACCAACCTTCTATGTAATTTCATCACATTCAAACCCATCCACCCCGAATCAAGCGATCCTTCGAAACATTCAACCGACGAATTACGGCTATGGACCAGACCATGACAGAAGGGCAATCGGCCCATCCAGAAACTCAACATCTCCTCCCCGCCAATACCACGATGCCACTCTTCCGGGAAACGGGACGGATTCTACGCTCAGCCTCAGTCAGCACTGTCGCGAGACTTCTCGACTACAATCCCTCCGGCGGGATGTGGCAAGCGACCGGAACAGCTATCGCACACGCCCCAAATGTGGCGGATCTGAGATCGCCCGATGATGTTTTCTTTGATGTTCACGGTCGAGGTGTAAGACGAGTTAGCACTCAAGATACAGTCGGCGGTGCGATAATTAGGAGAGCGACAGCGCCTACGATAGAACTTGGAGCTTTCCAGGAGGCAAGGGACATAACTGGACCAGTTGAAAGCATCCCGGAGCCTCAATTTGATCAATATCGAAGCAATCAAGACTCCTTTACTCCGAAGGTGTCTTGGGTTAACGCCTTCAAGAAAGGTGCCCTTGCAGCATGGAGATTCATTCTTACACCCACAGGCCTTTTCATCTTGATTTATGGTCTTAATGTTATTGCTTGGGGTGCCATGTTATTCTTCCTCTTACTCGGCGTTGGTTCGATGAGCAAGGAGCGCAAAGAAATATGGATTGAGATTGATTCCCAAATTCTCAATGCGTTGTTCTGCCTAACTTCTTGGGGACTGGCACCGTGGCGCATTCGCGACACATATTGGCTGCTGATGTGGCACTTCGGCTCATCCCAATCGTCCAAGAAGTCGATAATGCAGCTTGCAAAGCGAAATTCGAGCTGGTATAGAATGCGGGATTCTGATTCTGAGAAGTCAGGTTGCGGCGAAATGGCGGTTCGTGAGACCCTGACAGGCAAGGTTGCTCCACCCACCAAATCATGGAAACTGGACTTTGTCGTGATAAATATGTTGTTAAATAGCTTGTTCCAAGTTGGAATGGCGACATTCATGTGGGAGTATAACCGCCATACTCGCCCGGCCTTCGGAGTTGGCCTTTTCATTGGTCTAGGCTGTTTGAGTTCACTTCTGGCAGGTCTAATGTCATGGTGGGAGGGGAGAAAGGTCAAGCGGATTGAGGGTGCTTTCTTTGAAGCGATACCGGAGAGTGAGAACCAGGGCCCCATTGAGATAAAAGCCTAATGTGTAGGATTGGAATAGCCTAAAAGACGCGGTATATAATCTATATATGCAAGTGGTATACTACGAGTAACAGTTAAAACCGGTGTTCAATTGGAAGATCGCACAAATTTTCTAAACCTACTTGGTATACCATTTATCGGAGTTCGCATTGGTTATTGGGTGTATAAAGGCAAAAACTTGCTCCTTGAAGATGACAAAACTAGATGCGAGTGTCCTGCATGCAATTTCTTCATTGCATCGGTTGGAATTGGTATATTCTGAATCTCAATGCTCGTAGAATCGTTTTTGTTAGTTTTGTTATCTCTTCTAGGTCTTAGAGGACAATGCTTCCGAATCCAAATAGACTGGAGGGGCCGTGGTTAAGAAATTCCGCAATCTCAACAGGAGGCCGATAACTCGGCGGATCGCGGAAGAAGAACATACATCTAGTCACGGGAGTTAATCAACAGCTGTGCTACTACTAATATGAAGCAAAAGCAGTGGACTGGGAATATCTAGTGCGTTGCAGAAGGAAAGAAACTATCTATGAAGCATTTACTATATATGCTAGAAGCAAACAATGAAAGTCAGATGACTTTCAAACAGTATTATAGAGGGGTTCATTCGATACTATTTTAGTATGGTTTTCCTACTTACTGTCGGTGGGACCTATACGCTCTCCTCCGTAATGGTATCTTCAAATTACGTATATTTAAAACAGACTTGAGTCCATAGACAAGAAAAGCCACCCCATGGTCCGAAAAAAATGCACACGAGATCTTCACCACTCCTAACCAGTGCTGATCGAGACCGTATACAGGCTTACAGCATCACAATACCAACACCTCCCATCCTGTTCTCATCCGGGAGATTCTTTTGGTTGACACCGCCGGCAATTGGGGTCATCCAGTAGTTGTATAGGTAGAAGTGGAGATGGCTAATACCTGCGCCGAACTTGAGCTGTTCAAGAAAGAGAGGGTTGTCTGGGTGGTGAGCGCGTTAAAGACGTCGAAGTGGGTCTGACAAACACAGGACATGATTAGGACCGAGTAGTCTCAATCTCGATTTTACTTCGTCCACGATCTAGATTCACGAGAAGGATCCTTGAGCGCTTAAAGCCAAATATTTAGTGCTCGGCCTAGATTGACGGACCGTTTGGACCTACTTCGATCAATTCGAATGATACAATAGGTGACTATAGGTATATATTCATGATTGCCATAGGGATAGGGATAGCATCTCAGCTACCTTACATTAAGGAGCTTTTAGTTGGCCATGATAAAGCAGAAGTTCGCACTCAAAGGATATCTCTTGTCTGGCAACTAGAAAGGGTTGGCGACTGGGAAAGTGCACGCGATTTACTACAAATGCTGGTGAGATAGGATAATAGGCTTGTAAGTTGTTCTATTGAAGATAACACTTCACTATGCTAATATTGAGTTCAAATGTTAGATGCTTCGTGTATTAGTTTATGACCCTTTGCATTCTCAGTCTAGAAATGAAATTCAACAAATCGGAGATAATGGACTTATAAACGTGCATAGTGGCCATGTGGACTGGAAGGATCAATTAGAATTGAAAATTCAGGATCGAACTAGACGACTATTGATATCAGGTTAGTTTCTTTTCTTACTCAGAAAAAGCATAAATAACGAGCTGACTCCAACTCTAGTGGCGGCACAACCAGAAGTTCGATATGAAGTCAGGAACCTAGTGCGGATATAAGTAGATAACCAGGTCGACTTGTTTGAACCTGAATTCCAACCATGGAGCCAAAGCACCTTACGCTCTTTCCTCAAACCCTAAGGTAGGGTGATAGGGGCACTAGTAATTAGAACTATCGATTCAATTCTATTCAGAGAAGCATTCCTAAATGACCGGTTCATGCTAATTATAAGAGGAATTGGTAAAAACAGATATGTTTGGTTTGATAAAAAATAGAATAGTTATTATCATTTATAGCGTCTGGTAACCAAATCTCGCGCTTCCGCAAAAATGCGCTCTATCTCGCTACACTGTGTCTCTTCTTGCCTCTGCCATTCAACTGTCTGTATTTCACTCACAACCGGATGAAAACCAGCTTCCATCCAGCCTCCCAAGTACAGTTTCCAACGGGATGGCTCTATTTTAACAGGGTACAGATACTCTGGCTTGACTTGATATGCAATGCCTTTGCTGTATAATACCCTGACATATGCCTGTAGGTCCTGCTGCATTCGAAGCAGTATATCGGTATCCAAGGACCAGTCCTTGACCCGTAGCAAAATCGGGACCCAGCGCAGGCGTGGCGATTTAACCCAAAAGACTCTGCCGCTAGAATCAGGATCTGAGACGCTGGGGTGGTCGATCAGTTTTGATGGTATTTGACGGAGGGTTTTCAAAACAGAATATTCCCGAAATGAGTCCTTGTTGGTAAACTAAAAGACGAAACCCAAGGTCAAAATTCGTCGTGGAAATGTCCAGAGGGAAGGGCTAGAGGGCACAAACTTGATGAGCGACCACTTTCCAGTATGACGTAGCAGAGCTTGCAGATTTTGGGATAGTAATTGCATCCATATTTTCCCGACGGCGGGTATTGTTTCGGGGAGCGAGACCTCGTCCACGTTGTCTTAATACCAAGGGCAATTTTTTGCGTGAGAGTGTTTGATCTGGCTTCCTAGGTGACTTTTTATTTGGTGGTTCCATTGTAAAGACCTTGACACGTTGTAGAGGTGGCGAAGTGAATAGAAAAAAAGCCTGATAGAGTTAGTTACACTGGGATGGTGGTCAATCGCGAGGTTTGATTTGTTTACTGATTACATAATAAAGGGCTGAGTCAACGGCAAAACGCACCCGGGCCGGGACCCCCTATACCTACATAGTTAACTACGTACAGTAATGAACAGGGGAATGCTGTAACTTGGAAGCACATTCTCACACAGCAAGCTGCACTGGACGATCCACCCACAGAACTACCAGCACCGCAGGTTCAATAGCAATATTGAAGGAGATATCTTTCAAGGGTCGGATTGGAGAGAAGAAGGGTGTCTTAATTTATCCTGGAGGCCCTCAAGACAGAACCTGGCGCGGAACAACATCCTTACGCTTGGTGCCTAAGGCATATAAAGAAGGGACTTAACAATACGTCAGCAGTAGGATCACATGATAGGCATGTAGATAGCAGGCTCTTTGTGAAGAATGAACAACCGAACCTGACCGATTCTGATGTGTTCCTCCTTCCTTGATAACTTCCAGGGTGGAGAAAATAGATAATGTTAGGCAGCTATATCGATTTTCCAAGGTTAAGGTAAAAGAAAAAGATGAAACTAAGAATAAATAATCCAATTATATGTTCTTAAATTTTCTTGTCCTTTATTTTCCCTTCCTCCCTCAGATGCAGCCGTACCGAGCTCCAAATTCATCTTTGGAACTAACGGTGCCTGCACTTGACCATTACGCGTACTTTTGGCGCCGAGAACCGAGAAGGGAGGGGTGAGTAAGTTCTGGTAGTATACGAACCATTCAGGCTTTAAGCATCAATCCTGTATCTGCCGGTTGGAATTTCACCCGCTTTACAACTTCTACGGCGTACACATTCCAAGGTTTCGGCTCCAAGACACCGATCTGTTTCCTTCTCAGGGCGTGTAAACAGCGAATTCTTTCTGTGAGAGCCGGTGAGAGATCGATCACAATCCGTCGCCTTCAAGCTGAGCCAGAGTATATCATTGGCCCACGATGCTCAGTTGAAATGGCGGCTTGGTATCTGTACACAGACCCCTTGGTGGAGTGATGTTTCAAAAATAAAGCTATTAGAAGCCTTAGGAATTTCGGTTCTTTTCGTTGAATACTTTCCAGCATTGGCTTCGAATCCCTTTATGGCGCGACATACTTTTGGGGTCCATTCTAGACCTTGGAAGATTCTTAGCGGGTTTGGTCTAAACAGCTGTCACAACTTATTTAAATACGTAGGTAGTTCCCGAGGTCAGTGATTTAATCCAAAAAAGCAGGACTTTTAGACTAATACCCACTAAACCAAAATCACCTGAGAAAAGAAAGAATGTTTCTCTCTACCTACTTGTTGCTCTTTAGCGTATACTATATACGTATATCGTTTGGTGGTTCTCTTGAAGTCATTGATTATGATGATAAATGTGTTATCTGGTCTAATAAGAATGATGGATGCACTGGATACTCGGAATCATTTGCCTTACTTAATGGAGATGACTGTTCTGGTAGGTAGGATGCCGATGCAAGGTGAACTCTTCTAACACGCTTCTAGTGCTCAGTCGGACTGTTAATGGGACCTTCTGGTATGATTTTAAGAGTCTTGAGGTAGATGCCTGTGGCACAGAAAATGGTGATCCAGCTGCTTGGATTGACATAAAGGATACTGGTGTTGTGACTTTTCATAATAGTGTCACTACCTTGTCTTGTAAATTGAGGGATCTTAAGGTAGGGAGCTGGTGTATTCCAACTTCAGCCTCTACTTCCATATCGTCTGCCACTTCAACCTCCTTTACTTCCACTTTGCCAACCACCTCGCCAACCACTTCCACTTCGCTTACGTCCACTTTGTCTACTTCGCCTACTAGATTCACTTCACAAACAACTTCTACTTTGCCTACTACTTCCACTTTACCTACTACCTCCACTTCGCCAACCACTTCCACTTCGCTTACAACTTCCGCTTCGCCTACTAATTTCGCTTCGCCAACCATTTCCCCTTCACCTACTGCCTCTAATTCGCCAACTACTCCTCTTCTATATTCTACTTCTACTACACTGGCTCCCCTAACCCATGGCACATCTGTAGAATCCTCCTGCACCTGCCCGACTTGATTCATTCCCTTGGAGTGAGTTTCCTTTGTCTTATCATTATCTTATTTCTATTTCAAACTATGTATATATTTTCTGCCATTTCCAATTCTTGGTGGAGAATGACACGTGCTTGAATGGTGGAATAGATGGATGGATGGAACTTATTTTTATTAGGCAGGAGATATTCTATTTAGTCACCAATACTATTCCTTTTGATAACTGTGGAAGAAACAAAAAAATAAAAGACAAATAACTAAGTATCATTTCAAAAATGCCCTATATCGTACAGTGACCACTTAAAGAAAATGATGTCAGTGTCTTAAGATATCCTTAACCCTTCTTATACAGCTACCTGTTGAAAATTCAGCTCTATTTACATCGATATCTTGAACCAGCTATTTATTCCGTTCTATACTATCCCCAAAGCCCTTTCTTCCCAATCAAATTATCTAGACAAGGAGAGGCACGCACACACCTAGTACTGAAGGAGAAGAAAAAAAAGATGGAGCAAACTGGAGAGAGTCGGAGGTGGGCACATGGAAGGCCCTAGAGTCCACATCCAAACAGGGCATACGGCAGTCAGCCTTCAAATAGTACTTCATCTTTTCCTATCCGCCTTTCAAGCGGACCGAGGGAGGAGGCGTGCATCAACATGATAAATAAAGCTTTTGTTGGATGCAACCCTTCCTCTATTTGGCCCCCATCTCTGTCACATGGATTCGGGATTTTGAAACTTTTGATTAAAACCTTTCCTATATCATAGTCACGTTCTGATAATAGGTATGGTTTATCGCTCGACTGTGAATGGGGAAAGCTTGGCTCAGATGAAATCAATCTATATGGGGAGCTTGCTAGTCCATTGGTTTGTTGAATAGGACTGGGCGTGAGATGGATTGGAGGTGAAGACTGAATGGCTCCTTGACTTGGGGTCGATGTCAACTTTTTTCCCTCTGCGGCTTGAGAGGGCCTAGAAGGGGTTGATAATAGATCAACAGCTACTCTGGGAGATGCTGAAGGAGTAGAAGGCAAGCCCCCAAAATTCTGATCCTCTGAAGGGTCAAGTGGAGTAGGGAAACGTGGTGAGTGGGCTATATAGCTATCATGTCGCCTCTTTAGCCGAGGAAGAGCTTCTAGGTCATTCATCTCCTCCATATTGGAACTTAGGAAGTTAGATGAAAGGCCGGGATGTAGGGGGTGTCCGATTGATGACCTAAGCCCACGTTCACTTTGATGTCGTGGTGCCGAATCTTCTTCACATAGGAATTGGGCTAACACCAGTTCGTGATTTGTTAGAACGAACCCAAATCGCGTCCGGAGCATCTTTGCATAGTGTTGTACCTGGGCTAGATAGCTTGGATGACATGAATGTGTGCCTGGAATAACTTCATTGGTCCTTTTGCCTATAGTAGTAGGCTGCCGGCCAACTAGTTTTGTATCCCCAACTGCAATAATATTCCCATCTAATGAAAGTTCCTCTAGATTTGGGAAGCTATCATCATCTGGGTTATATTCGCCTTGTAGGGCAATCCAGTCAGGCAGGATAACAGTATTTTTACCACCTTTCACACTAGGATCATGACTATCAAAAGCACCTGGGCAGTTTATGATAGTCACGGTAGGGGTACGGCCACCTAGTGGAATCGCGTGCCGAAGAGCGATGTTCACACGTGTAATCAAAGTACTGGAATATAAACTTTCCAACATTCTTTCGGAATATATAACGCGGGCAGCGTCAGATACCCATGCCTGCCACTGAGGGATGAATCTTGTTTCCAATGAACGGCGAAGAATGGGTACAGATTGGATGTTATGGGCGTAGAATGAGTGCCATGGTTGAGTCTGTCCAAGCACTTCATATCGAGTATCAACAGAGGTGGCCCGAGCTGAATCAGCAAGGGTGTGACGAAGTTCCTTTGCTTCTGCACCCCATGGCTCAAGGAATTCAGCAATCGTCAAAGACATAATATATATAGGAGTAGCTCGTGACAGGTATAAAGAGGGGTGAGGGGGCTTGGTAGGCTTGAAGAAGTGACTATGAGTAATAAGGTAGGATTAGTAACTGAAACAGAGGGTTTTAGTATGAGAGGAAAGATATATAGAGAGCGGACCTGAATTGAAGGGTAATAGGATTACCCTAAATTTTGATAATATGTTTTCCAAGGTTGATGAGGCTTGAAGATAAGCCAGCCTTCCAAGGTTATGGATCAACTCTGATGGAGGTAAGGAGTAGATATAGGGCAAATGGGCGGAGAAGTATCACTAGTTATCACCTATGTCAGGTGATAAGAAATCAACATCATCATGTGATTTATATTACCAAGGTCCAAGGACATCCTATCTTATCACCTTATGTAGGTTTGTGACAGGCCGGAATCCTCCCCACGCTCCCCGCGGTCGAGATTCCTCCTTCAACCTTTCTGATGGTAATGTAGGGATGTTTTAGTCCTTCAGACTAATGCGAAACTGATGATTTCTCTGATAGAATGATGAAATTAGACTGCGACATCGCCCGTCCATGGGCACCTAGGAGGTGCCTAAGGCCCGTCCACGGTGGGCCTTAGGCTATTTGGATTTTCGAGTGCCCGTCTATAACGCCTAAGGCCCACGGGCATACCCATAGCGGGTATACCCGCGATACCCACTATTATATAAAGTCACCTAAAATGGACGTATAACTCGCTAACTTTGCATAATAAATAACTGTTATTTACACCTATTTTGCCAACTCTATATAAAATGGTAGTTTTAATCTATAATATCTATAAATTTTACTAAAATATCTATATATATATGTAACGGATAATATATCTGGTCATGGGAATATAAGGGGGCCGATCATTCCTATCTCGGCGGGATTACGAGAGCGAGTCGAGCGGGGTTCGTCATATGATTGATACTCGCCGTTTTCCTTATAGTTTAGGATCCCCTAGAATCCCTCTTAATTCTGGTAAGAATTAGTCTTAGTATCTATAAGATAATATATTGTTCTCTCCTCTCTCCTATTATATCTTACCCGATTAATAGGCTATACACCTATAGACCGTATACTCTTATAATTCTAATTCTTCTTTTTTAATCGCCTAAGATATAATAGCCCCCCGACGTAGCACTAGAAATAATACCGAAACCCCTTAGATCGGGAATAAACTATCTCGAATCCCTAAGACCTAGGAGACCGACGATCTCGAATCGCCTACCTATTAGGAGGTATAAATCCTAGAGGATTCGAATACTCTCGCTAGAGTTAAATTAGAACCCGCTAGATTATTAGAAACCCTTAAATCCCTATAAGAGACTATCCGAGTATTTACCTAGAAGGCGGAGCTATAATAGAAGTAGACTTCGGCATAACCCACTCTAACCCGGACCTAACCTAACCTAACCTAACCTAAAATAGGTTTTAGGTCTATTACTTCGACCTAACGATAGGTTTTAGGTTATAGCTTATAACCTAAAACCTATT